>CAJUWN010002121.1:0-54467 GCA_910589765.1 Avena atlantica
AGAGGTGTCCCATGCATGCAATGTTGGCATGGCCCCACATTTTCCACAAGCTAGTGTGTGTCATGGCTTGCATAACACTCTTATAGCTAGATCTATCAAGTGGGTGGGATCATGTGCTAGGTGTAGTGACTCACACAACCACTAAGTTGATGATGGTGGTTCTAGCCAGCCCAGATAGGTCTAGCCCCATGCACTGTTGGCATGGCCCCACATTTTGCCACAAGCTAGTGTGTGTCATGGCTTGGCATAGAAAAATTATAGCTAGATCTAGCAAGTAGGTAGGATCATGTTGGCCAGGTGTAGTGACTCACACAGCCACTAAGTTGATGATGGTGTTTCCGCCAACCCAAATAGGTCTAGATACCATGCAATGTTGGAATGGACCCACATCTTCCACAAGCTAGTGTGTGTCATGGCCTGGCATAGCACACTTATAGCTAGATCTATGAAGTGGGTGGGATCATGTTGGTCAGTGTAGTGACTCACACAGCCACTAAGTTGATGATGGTGTTTCTAGCCAACCAGAGAGGTCTAGATCCCATGCAATGTTTGCATGGGCCCACATTTGCCACAAGCTAGTGTGTGTCATGGCTTGGCAAACTCAAATTATAGCTAGATCTACAAGTAGGTAGGATCATGTTGGCCAGGTGTGATGACATATACAACAACAAGTTGGTGAAGGTGTTTCTATCCAGACCAGAGAGGTGTACCATGCATGCAATGTTGGCATGGCCCCACATTTCCACAAGCTAGTGTGTGTCATGCCTTGGCATAACACTTTTATAGCTAGATCTATCAAGTGGGTGGGATCATTTTGCTAGGTGTAGTGACTCACACAACCACTAAGTTGATGATGGTGGTTCTAGCCAGCCCAGATAGGTCTAGACCCCATGCACTGTTGGCATGGCCCCACATTTGCCACAAGCTAGTGGTGTGTCATGGCTTGGCATAGAAAATTATAGCTAGATCTAGCAAGTAGGTAGGATCATGTTGGCCAGGTGTAGTGACTCACACAGCCACTAAGTTGATGATGGTGTTTCTAGCCAACAAATAGGTCTAGATACCATGCAATGTTGGAATGGGCCCACATTTCCACAAGCTAGTGTGTGTCATGGCTTGGCAAACTCAAATTTATAGCTAGATCTATGAAGTGGGTGGGATCATGTTGGTCAGGTGTAGAGACTCACACAGCCACTAAGTTGATGATGGTGTTTCTAGCCAACCCAGAGAGGTCTAGATCCCATGCAATGTTTGCATGGGACCACATTTGCCACAAGCTAGTGTGTGTCATGGCATGGCAAACTCAAATTTATAGCTAGATCTAGCAAGTAGGTAGGATCATGTTGGCCAGGTGTGATGACATATACAACAACAAGTTGGTGAAGGTGTTTCTATCCAGCCCGAGAGGTGTCCCATGCATGCAATGTTGGCATGGCCCCACATTTCCACAAGCTAGTGTGTGTCATGCTTGGCATAACACTTTTATAGTAGATCTATCAAGTGGGTGGGATCATGTTGCTAGGTGTAGTGACTCACACAACCACTAAGTTGATGATGGTGGTTCTAGCCAGCCCAGATAGGTCTAGACCCATGCACTGTTGGCATGGCCCCAAATTTGCCACAAGCTAGTGGTGTGTCATGGCTTGGCATAGAAAAATTATAGCTAGATCTAGCAAGTAGGTAGGTCATGTTGGCCAGGTGTAGTGAATCACACATCCACTAAGTTGATGATGGTGTTTCTAGCCAACCCAAATAGGTCTAGATACCATGCAATGTTGGAATGGACCCACATCTTCCACAAGCTAGTGTGTGTCATGGCCTGGCATAGCACTCTTATAGCTAGATCTATGAAGTGGGTGGGATCAAGTTGGTCAGGTGTAGTGACTCACACAGCCACTAAGTTGATGATGGTGTTTCTAGCCAACCCAGAGAGGTAGATCCCATGCAATGTTTGCATGGGCCCACATTTGCCACAAGCTAGTGTGTGTCATGGCTTGGCAAACTCAAATTATAGCTAGATCTAGCAAGTATGTAGGATCATGTTGGCCAGGTGTGATGACATATACAACAACAAGTTGGTGAAGTGTTTCTATCCAGCCCAGAGAGGTGTCCCATGCATGCAATGTTGGCATGGCCCCACATTTTCCACAAGATAGTGTGTGTCATGCCTTGGCATAACACTTTTATAGCTAGATCTATCAAGTGGGTGGGATCATGTTGCTAGGTGTAGTGACTCACACAACCACTAAGTTGATGATGGTGGTTCTAGCCAGCCCAGATAGGTCTAGACCCCATGCACTGTTGGCATGGCCCACATTTTCCACAAGCTAGTGTGTGTCATGGCTTGGCATAGAAAAATTATAGCTAGATCTAGCAAGTAGGTAGGATCATGTTGGCCAGGTGTAGTGACTCACACAGCCACTAAGTTGATGATGGTGTTTCTAGCCAACCCAAATAGGTCTAGATACCATGCAATGTTGGAATGGACCCACATCTTCCACAAGCTAGTGTGTGTCATGGCCTGGCATAGCACTCTTATGCTAGATCTATGAAGTGGGTGGGATCATGTTGGTCAGGTGTAGAGACTCACACAGCCACTAAGTTGATGATGGGTGTTTCTAGCCAACCCAGAGAGGTCTAGATCCCATGCAATGTTTGCATGGGCCCACATTTGCCACAAGCTAGTGTGTGTCATGGCTTGGCAAACTCAAATTTATAGCTAGATCTAGCAAGTAGGTAGGATCATGTTGGCCAGGTGTGATGACATATACAACAACAAGTTGGTGAAGGTGTTTCTATCCAGCCCAGAGAGGTGTCCTATGCATGCAATGTTGGCATGGCCCCACATTTTCCACAAGCTAGTGTGTGTCAGGCCGTGGCATAACACTTTTGTAGCTAGATCTATCAAGTGGGTGGGGTCATGTTGCTAGGTGTAGTGACTCACACAACCACTAAGTTGATAATGGTGGTTCTAGCCAGCCCAGATAGGTCTAGACCCCATGCACTGTTGGCATGGCCCCACATTTGCCACAAGCTAGTGTGTGTCATGGCTTGGCATAGAAAAATTATAGCTAGATCTAGCAAGTAGGTAGGATCATGTGGCCAGGTGTAGTGACTCACACAGCCACTAAGTTGATGATGTTGTTCTAGCCAACCCAAATAGGTCTAGATCCCATGCAATGTTTGAATGGGCCCACATTTTCCACAAGCTAGTGTGTGTCATGGCCTGGCAAGCAATTTATAGCTAGATCTATGAAGTGGGTGGGATCATGTTGGTCAGGTGTAGAGACTCACACAACCACTAAGTTGATGATGGTGTGTTTCTAGCCAACCCAGAGAGGTCTAGATCCCATGCAATGTTTGCATGGGCCCACATTTGCCACAAGCTAGTGTGTGTCATGGCTTGGCAAACTCAAATTTATAGCTAGATCTAGAAAGTAGGTAGGATCATGTTGGCCAGTGTGATGACATATACAACAACAAGTTGGTGTGAAGTGTTTCTATCCAGCCCAGAGAGGTGTCCATGCATGCAATGTTGGCATGGCCCCACATTTTTCACAAGCTAGTGTGTGTCATGCCTTGGCATAACACTTTTATAGCTAGATCTATCAAGTGGGTGGGATCATGTTGCTAGGTGTAGTGACTCACACAACCACTAAGTTGATGATGATGGTGGTTCTAGCCAGCCCAGATAGGTCTAGACCCATGCACTGTTGGCATGGCCCCAATTTGCCACAAGCTAGTGTGTGTCATGGCTTGGCATAGAAAATTATAGCTAGATCTAGCAAGTAGGTAGGTCATGTTGGCCAGGTGTAGTGAATCACAAATCCACTAAGTTGATGATGGTGTTTCTAGCCAACCCAAATAGGTCTAGATACCATGCAATGTTGGAATGGACCCACATCTTCCACAAGCTAGTGTGTGTCATGGCTGGCATAGCACTCTTATAGCTAGATCTATGAAGTGGGTGGGATCATGTTGGTCAGGTGTAGTGACTTACACAGCCACTAAGTTGATGATGGTGTTTCTAGCCAACCAGAGAGGTCTAGATCCCATGCAATGTTTGAATGGGCCCACATTTGCCACAAGCTAGTGTGTGTCATGGCTTGGCAAACTCAAATTTATAGCTAGATCTAGAAAGTATGTAGGATCATGTTGGCCAGGTGTGGTGACATATACAACAACAAGTTGGTGAATGTGTTTCTATCCAGCCCAGAGAGGTGTCCCATGCATGCAATGTTGGCATGGCCCCACATTTTCCACAAGCTAGTGTGTGTCATGCCTTGGCATAACACTTTTATAGCTAGATCTATCAAGTGGGTGGGATCATGTTGCTAGGTGTAGTGACTCACACAACCACTAAGTTGATGATGGTGGTTCTAGCCAGCCCAGATAGGTCTAGACCCCATGCACTGTTGGCATGGCCCCACATTTTCCACAAGCTAGTGTGTGTCATGGCTTGGCATAGAAAAATTATAGCTAGATCTAGCAGAAGAGGTAGGATCATGTTGGCCAGGTGTAGTGACTCACACAGCCACTAAGTTGATGATGGTGTTTCTAGCCAACCTAAATAGGTCTAGATACCATGCAATGTTGGAATGGACCCACATCTTCCACAAGCTAGTGTGTGTCATGGCCTGGCATAGCACTCTTATAGCTAGATCTATGAAGTGGGTGGGATCATGTTGGTCAGGTGTAGAGACTCACACAACCACTAAGTTGATGATGGTTTTTCTAGCCAACCCAGAGAGGTCTAGATTCCATGCAAAGTTTGCATGGGCCCACATTTGCCACAAGCTAGTGTGTGTCATGGCTTGGCAAACTCAAATTTATAGCTAGATCTAGCAAGTAGGTAGGATCATGTTGGCCAGGTGTGATAACATATACAACAACAAGTTGGTGAAGGTGTTTCTATCCAGCCCAGAGAGGTGTCCTATGCATGCAATGTTGGCATGGCCCCACATTTTCCACAAGCTAGTGTGTGTCAGGCCGTGGCATAACACTTTTATAGCTAGATCTATCAAGTGGGTGGTATCATGTTGCTAGGTGTAGTGACTCACACAACCACTAAGTTGATAATGGTGGTTCTAGCCAGCCCAGAAAGGTCTATACCACATGCACTGTTGGCATGGCCCCACATTTGCCACAAGCTAGTGTGTGTCATGGCTTGGCATAGAAAAATTATAGCTAGACCTAGCAAGTAGGTAGGATCATGTTGGCCAGGTGTAGGGAACCACACAGCCACTATGTTGATGATGGTGTTTCTAGCCAACCCAAATAGGTTTAGGTAACATGCAATATTGGAATGGACCTACATCTTCCACAAGCTAATGTGCGTCATGGCCTGGCATAGCACTCTTATAGCTAGATATATGAAGTGGGTGGGATCATGTTGGTCAGGTGTAGTGACTCACACATCCACTAAGGTGATGATGGTGTTTCTAGCCAACCCAGAGAGGTCTAGATCCCATGCAATGTTTGCATGGGCCCACATTTGCCACAAGCTGTGTCATGGCTTGGCAAACTCAAATTTATAGCTAGATCTAGCAAGTATGTATGATCATGTTGGCCAGGTGTAATGAGATATACAACAACAAGTTGGTGAAGATGTTTCTATCCAGCCCAGAGAGGTGTCCCATGCATGCAATGTTGGCATGAACCCACATTTTCCACAAGCTAGTGTGTGTCATGCCTTGGAATAACACTTTTATAGCTAGATCTATCAAGTGGGTGGGATCATGTTGCTAGGTGTAGTGACTCACACAACCACTAAGTTGATGATGGTGGTTCTAGCCAGCCCAGATATGTCTAGACCCCATGCTCTGTTGGCATGGCCCCACATTTTCCACAAGCTAGTGTGTGTCATGGCTTGGCACAGAAAAATTATAGCTAAATCTAGCAAGTAGGTAGGATCATGTTGGCCAGGTGTAGTGACTCACACAGCCATTAAGTTGATGATGGTGTTTCTAGCCAACCCAAATAGGTCTAGATACCATGCAATATTGGAATGGACCCACATCTTCCACAAGCTAGTGTGTGTCATGGCCTGGCATAGCACTCTTATAGCTAGATCTATTAAGTGGGTGGGATCATGTTGGTCAGGTGTAGAGACTCACACAGCCAGTAAGTTGATGATGGTGTTTCTAGCCAACCCAGAGAGGTCTAGATCCCATGAAATGCTTGCATGGGCCCACATTTGCCACAAGCTAGTGTGTGTCATGGCTTGGCAAACTCAAATTTATAGCTAGATCTAGCAAGTAGGTAGGATCATGTTGGCCAGGTGTGATGACATATACAACAACAAGTTGGTGAAGGTGTTTCTATCAAGCCCAAAGAGGGGTCCTATGCATGCAATGTTGTCATGGCCCCACATTTTCCACAAGCTAGTGTGTGTCATGCCGTGGCATAACACTTTTATAGCTAGATCTATCAAGTGGGTGGGATCATTTTGCTAGGTGTAGTAACTCACACAACCACTAAGTTGATGATGGTGGTTCTAGCCAGCCCAGATAGGTCTAGACCCCATGCACTGTTGGCATGGTCCCAAATTTGCCACAAGCTAGTGTGTGTGATGGCTTGGCATAGAAAAATTATAGCTAGATCTAGCAAGTAGGTAGGGTCATGTTGGCCAGGTGTAGTGAATCACACATCCACTAAGTTGATGATGGTGTTTCTAGCCAACCCAAATAGGTCTAGATACCACGCAATGTTGGAGTGGACCCACATCTTCCACAAGCTAGTGTGTGTCATGGCCTGGCATAGCACTCTTATAGCTAGATCTATGAAGTGGGTGGGATCATGTTGGTCAGGTGTAGTGACTTACACAGCCACTAAGTTGATGATGGTGTTTCTAGCCAACCCAGAGAGGTCTAAATCCCATGCAATGTTTGCATGGGCCCACATTTGCCACAACCTAGTGTGTGTCACGGCTTGGCAAACTCAAATTTATAGCTAGATGTAGCAAGTATCTAGAATCATGTTGGCCAGGTGTGATGACATATACAACAACAAGTTGGTGAATGTGTTTCTATCCAGCCCAGAGAGGTGTCCCATACATGCAATGTTGGCATGGCCCCACATTTTCCACAAGCTAGTGTGTGTCATGCCTTGGCATAACACTTTTATAGCTAGATCTATCAAGTGGGTGGGATCATGTTGCTAGGTGTAGTGAGTCAAAAAACCACTAAGTTGATGATGGTGGTTCTAGCCAGCCCAGATAGGTCTAGACCCCATGCACTGTTGGCATGGCCCCACATTTTCCACAAGCTAGTGTGTGTCATGGCTTGGCATAGAAAAATTATAGCTAGATCTAGGAAGTAGGTAGGATCATGTTGGCCAGGTGTAGTGACTCACACAGCCACTAAGTTGATGATGGTGTTTCTAGCCAACCCAAATAGGTCTAGATACCATGCAATGTTGGAATGGACCCACATCTTCCACAAGCTAGTGTGTGTCATGGCCTGGCATAGCACTCTTATTGCTAGATCTATGAAGTGGGTGGGATCATGTTGGTCAGGTGTAGAGACTCACATAGCCACTAAGTTGATGATGGTGTTTCTAGCCAACCCAGAGAGGTCTAGATCCCATGCAATGTTTGCATGGGCCGACATTTGCCACAAGCTAGTGTGTGTCATGGCTTGGCGAACTCAAATTTATAGCTAGATCTAGCAAGTAGGTAGGATCATGTTGGCCAGGTGTGATGACATATACAACAACAAGTAGGTGAAGGTGTTTCTATCCAGCCCAGAGAGGTGTCCTATGCATGCAATGTTGGCATGGCCCCACATTTTCCACAAGCTAGTGTGTGTCAGGCCGTGGCATAACACTTTTGTAGGTAGATCTATCAAGTGGGTGGGATCATGTTGCTAGGTGTAGTGACTCACACAACCACTAAGTTGATAATGGTGGTTCTAGCCAGCCCAGATAGGTCTAGACCCCATGCACTGTTGGCATGGCCCCACATTTGCCACAAGCTAGTGTGTGTCATGGCTTGGCATAGAAAAATTATAGCTAGATCTAGCAAGTAGGTAGGATCATGTTGGCCAGGTGTAGTGACTCACACAGCCACTAAGTTGATGATGTTGTTTGTAGCCAACCCAGAGAGGTCTAGATCCCATGCAATGTTTGCATGGGCGCACATTTTCCACAAGCTAGTGTGTGTCATGGCTTGGCAAACTCAAATTTATAGCTAGATCTATGAAGTGGGTGGGATCATGTTGGTCAGGTGTAGAGACTCACACAACTACTAAGTTGATGATGGTGTTTCTAGCCAACCCAGAGAGGTCTAGATCCCATGCAATGTTTGCATGGGACCACATTTGCCACAAGCTAGTGTGTGTCATGGCTTGGCAAACTCAAATTTATAGCTAGATCTAGAAAGTAGGTAGGATCATGTTGGCCAGGTGTGATGACATATACAACAACAAGTTGGTGAAGGTGTTTCTATCCAGCCCAGAGAGGTGTCCCATGCATGCAATGTTGGCATGGCCCCACATTTTTCACAAGCTAGTGTGTGTCATGCCTTGGCATAACACTTTTATAGATAGATCTATCAAGTGGGTGGGATCATTTTGCTAGGTGTAGTGACTCACACAACCACTAAGTTGATGATGGTGGTTCTAGCCAGCCCAAATAGGTCTAGACCCCATGCACTGTTGCCATGGCCCCAAATTTGCCACAAGCTAGTGTGTGTCATGGCTTGGCATAGAAAAATTATAGCTAGATCTAGCAAGTAGGTAGGGTCATGTTGGCCAGGTGTAGTGAATCACAAATCCACTAAGTTGATGATGGTGTTTATCGCCAACCCAAATAGGTCTAGATACCATGCAATGTTGGAATGGACCCACATCTTCCACAAGCTAGTGTGTGTCATGGCCTGGCATAGCACTCTTATAGCTAGATCTATGAAGTGGGTGGGATCATGTTGGTCAGGTGTAGTGACTTACACAACCACTAAGTTGATGATGGTGTTTCTAGCCAACCCAGAGAGGTCTAGATCCCATGCAATGTTTGAATGGGCCCACATTTGCCACAAGCTAGTGTGTGTCATGGCTTGGCAAACTCAAATTTATAGCTAGATCTAGCAAGTATGTAGGATCATGTTGGCCAGGTGTGGTGACATATACAACAACAAGTTGGTGAATGTGTTTCTATCCAGCCCAGAGAGGTGTCCCATGCATGCAATGTTCGCATGGCCCCACATTTTCCACAAGCTAGTGTGTGTCATGCCTTGGCATAACACTTTTATAGCTAGATCTATCAAGTGGGTGGGATCATGTTGCTAGGTGTAGTGACTCACACAACCACTAAGTTGATGATGGTGGTTCTAGCCAGCCCAGATAGGTCTAGACCCCATGCACTCTTGGCATGGCCCCACATTTTCCACAAGCTAGTGTGTGTCATGGGTTGGCATAGAAAAATTATAGCTAGACCTATCAAGTAGGTAGGATCATGTTGGCCAGGTGTAGTGACTCACACAGCCACTAAGTTGATGATGGTGTTTCTAGCCAACCCAAATAGGTCTAGATACCATGCAATGTTGGAATGGACCCACATCTTCCACAAGCTAGTGTGTGTCATGGCCTGGCATAGCACTCTTATAGCTAGATCTATGAAATGGGTGGGATCATGTTGGTCAGGTGTATAGACTCACACAACCACTAAGTTGATGATGGTGTTTCTAGCCAACCCAGAGAGGTCTAGATCCCATGCAATGTTTGCATGGGCCAACATTTTCCACAAGCTAGTGTGTGTCATGGCTTGGCAAACTCAAATTTATAGCTATATCTAGCAAGTAGGTAGGATCATGTTGGCCAGGTGTGATGACATATACAAGAACAAGTTGGTGAAGGTGTTTCTATCCAGCCCAGAGAGGTGTCCTATGCATGCAATGTTGGCATGGCCCCACATTTTCCACAAGCTAGTGTGTGTCAGGCCGTGGCATAACACTTTTGTAGCTAGATCTATCAAGTGGGTGGGATCATGTTGCTAGGTGTAGTGACTCACACAACCACTAAGTTGATGATGGTGGTTCTAGCCAGCCCAAATAGGTCTAGACCCCATGCAGTGTTGGCATGGCCCCAAATTTGCCACAATCTAGTGTGTGTCATGGCTTGGCATAGAAAAATTATAGCTAGATCTAGGAAGTAGGTAGGGTCATGTTGGCCAGGTGTAGTGAATCACACATCCACTAAGTTGATGATGGTGTTTCTCGCCAACCCAAATAGGTCTAGATACCATGCAATGTTGGAATGGACCCACATCTTCCACAAGCTAGTGTGTGTCATGGCCTGGCATAGCACTCTTATAGCTAGATCTATGAAGTGGGTGGGATCATGTTGGTCAGGTGTAGTGACTCACACAGCCACTAAGTTGATGATGGTGTTTCTAGCCAACCCAGAGAGGTCTAGATCCCATGCAATGTTTGCATGGGCCCACATTTGCCACAAGCTAGTGTGTGTCATGGCTTGGCAAACTCAAATTTATAGCGAGATCTAGCAAGTATGTAGGATCCTGTTGGCCAGGTGTGATGACATATACAACAACAAGTTGGTGAAGGTGTTTCTATCCAGCCCAAAGAGGTGTCCTATGCATGCAATGTTGTCATGGCCCCACATTTTCCACAAGCTAGTGTGTGTCATGCCATGGCATAACAGTTTTATAGCTAGATCTATCAAGTGGGTGGGATCATTTTGCTAGGTGTAGTGACTCACACAACCACTAAGTTGATGATGGTGGTTCTAGCCATCCCAGATAGGTCTAGACCCCATGCACTGTTGGCATGGCCCCAAATTTGCCACAAGCTAGTGTGTATGATGGCTTGGCATAGAAAAATTATAGCTAGATCTAGCAAGTAGGTAGGGTCATGTTGGCCAGGTGTAGTGAATCACACATCCACTAAGTTGATGATGGTGTTTCTAGCCAACCCAAATAGGTCTAGATACCACGCAATGTTGGAATGGACCCACATCTTCCACAAGATAGTGTGTGTCATGGCCTGGCATAGCACTCTTATAGCTAGATCTATGAAGTGGGTGGGATCATGTTGGTCAGGTGTTGTGACTTACACAGCCACTAAGTTGATGATGGTGTTTCTAGCCAACCCAGAGAGGTCTAGATCCCATGCAATGTTTGCATGGGCCCACATTTGCCACAACCTAGTGTGTGTCATGGCTTGGCAAACTCAAATTTATAGCTAGATTTAGCAAATATCTAGGATCATGTTGGCCAGGTGTGATGACATATACAACAACAAGTTGGTGAATGTGTTTCTATCCAGCCCAGAGAGGTGTCCCATGCATGCAATGTTGGCATGGCCCCACATTTTCCACAAGCTAGTGTGTGTCATGCCTTGGCATAACACTTTTATAGCTAGATCTATCAAGTGGGTGGGATCATGTTGCTAGGTGTAGTGAGTCACAAAACCACTAAGTTGATGATGGTGGTTCTAGCCAGCCCAGATAGGTCTAGACCCTATGCACTGTTGGCATGGCCCCACATTTTCCACAAGCTAGTGTGTGTCATGGCTTGGCATAGAAAAATTATAGCTAGATCTAGCTAGTAGGTAGGATCATGTTGGCCAGGTGTAGTGACTCACACAGCCACTAAGTTGATGATGGTGTTTCTAGCCAACCCAAATAGGTCTAGATACCATGCAATGTTGGAATGGACCCACATATTCCACAAGCTAGTGTGTGTCATGGCCTGGCATAGAACTCTTATAGCTAGATCTATGAAGTGGGTGGGATCAAGTTGGTCAGGTGTAGAGACTCACACATCCACTAAGTTGATGATGGTGCTTCTAGCCAACCCAGAGAGGTTTAGATCCCATGCAATGTTTGCATGGGCTCACATTTTCCACAAGCTAGTGTGTGTCATGGCTTGGCAATCTCAAATTTATAGCTAGATCTAGCAAGTAGGTAGGATCATGTTGGCCAGGTGTGATGACATATACAACAACAAGTTGGTGAAAGTGTTTCTATCCAGCCCAGAGAGGTGTCCTATGCATGCAATGTTGGCATGGCCCCACATTTTCCACAAGCTAGTGTGTGTCAGGCTGTGGCATAACACTTTTGTAGCTAGATCTATCAAGTGGGTGGGATCATGTTGCTAGGTGTAGTGACTCACACAACCACTAAGTTGATGATGGTGGTTCTAGCCAGCCCAGATAGGTCTAGACCCCATGCACGGTTGGCATGGCCCCAAATTTGCCACAAGCTAGTGTGTGTCATGGCTTGGCATAGAAAAATTATAGCTAGATCTAGCAAGTAGGTAGGGTCATGTTGGCCAGGTGTAGTGAATCACACATCCACTAAGTTGATGATGGTGTTTCTCGCCAACCCAAATAGGTCTAGATACCATGAAATGTTGGAATGGACCCACACTTCCACAAGCTAGTGTGTGTCATGGCCTGGCATAGCACTCTTATAGCTAGATCTATGAAGTGGGTGGGATCATGTTGGTCAGGTGTAGTGACTCACACAGCCAGTAAGTTGATGATGGTGTTTCTAGCCAACCCAGAGAGGTCTAGATCCCATGCAATGTTTGCATGGGCCCACATTTGCCACAAGCTAGTGTGTGTCATGGCTTGGCAAACTCAAATTTATAGCTAGATCTTGCAAGTATGTAGGATCATGTTGGCCAGGTGTGATGACATATACAACAAGTTGGTGAATGTGTTTCTATCCAGCCCAGAGAGCTGTCCCATGCATGCAATGTTGGCATGGCCCCACATTTTCCACAAGCTAGTGCGTGTCATCCCTTGGAATAACACTTTTATAGCTAGATTTATCAAGTGGGCGGGATCATGTTGCTAGGTGTAGTGACTCACACAACCACTAAGTTGATGATGGTGGTTCTAGCCAGCCCAGATATGTCTAGACCCGATGCACTGTTGGCATGTCCCCACATTTTCCACAAGCTAGTGTGTGTCATGGCTTGGCATAGAAAAATTATAGCTAGATCTAGCAAGTAGGTAGGATCATGTTGGCCAGGTGTAGTGACTCACACAGCCACTAAGTTGATGATGGTGTTTCTAGCCAACCCAAATAGGTCTAGATACCATGCAATGTTGGAATGGACCCACATCTTCCACAAGCTAGTGTGTGTCATGGCCTGGGATAGCACTCTTATAGCTAGATCTATGAAGTGGGTGGGATCATGTTGGTCAGGTGTAGTGACTCACACAGCCACTAAGTTGATGATGGTGTTTCTAGCCAACCCAGAGAGGTCTAGATACCATGCAATGTTTTCATGGGACCACATTTGACACAAGCTAGTGTGTGTCATGGCTTGGCAAACTCAAATTTATAGCTAGATCTAGCAAGTACGTAGGATCATGTTGGCCAGGTGTGATGACATATACAACAACAAGTTGGTGAAGGTGTTTCTATCCAGCCCAGAGAGGTGTCCCATGCATGCAATGTTGGCATGGCCCCACATTTTCCACAAGCTAGTGTGTGTCATGCCTTGGCATAACACTTTTATAGCTAGATCTATAAAGTGGGTGGGATCATTTTGCTAGGTTTAGTGACTCACACAACCACTAAGTTGATGATGGTGGTTCTAGCCAGCCCAGATAGGTCTAGACCCCATGCACTGTTGGCATGGCCACAAATTTGCCACAAGCTAGTGTGTGTGATGGCTTGGCATAGAAAAATTATAGCTAGATATAGCAAGTAGGTAGGGTCATGTTGGCCAGGTGTAGTGAATCACACATCCACTAAGTTGATGATGGTGTTTCTAGCCAACCCAAATAGGTCTAGATACCACGCAATGTTGGAATGTACCCACATCTTCCACAAGCTAGTGTGTGTCATGGCCTGGCATAGCACTCTTATAGCTAGATCTATGAAGTGGGTGGGATCATGTTGGTCAGGTGTAGTGACTTACATAGCCACTAAGTTGATGATGGTGTTTCTAGCCAACCCAGAGAGGTCTAGATTCCATGCAATGTTTGCAGGGGCCCACATTTGCCACAAGCTAGTGTGTGTCATGGCTTGGCAAACTCAAATATATAACTAAATCTAGCAAGTATGTATGATCATGTTGGCCAGGTGTGATGACATATACAACAACAAGTTGGTGAAGATGTTTCTATCCAGCCCAGAGAGGTGTCCCATGCATGCAATGTTGGCATGGCCCCACATTTTCCACAAGCTAGTGTGTGTCATGCCTTGGAATAACACTTTTATAGCTAGATCTATCAAGTGGGCGGGATCATGTTGCTAGGTGTAGTGACTGACACAACCACTTAGTTGATGATGGCGGTTCTAGCCAGCCCAGATAGGTCTAGACCCCATGCACTGTTGGCATGGCCCCACATTTTCCACAGGCTAGTGTGTGTCATGGCTTGACATAGCAAAATTATACCTAGATCTAGCAAGTAGGTAGGATCATGTTGGCCAGGTGTAGTGACTCACACAGCCACTAAGTTGATGATGGTGTTTCTAGCCAACCCAAATAGGTCTAGATACCATGCAATGTTGGAATGGACCCACATCTTCCACAAGCTAGTGTGTGTCATGGCCTGGCATAGCACTCTTATAGCTAGATCTATGAAGTGGGTGGGATCATGTTGGTCAGGTGTAGTGACATACACAGCCACTAAGTTGATGATGGTGTTTCTAGCCAACCCAGAGAGGTCTAGATCCCATGCAATGTTTTCATGGGACCACATTTGACACAAGATAGTGTGTGTCATGGCTTGGCAAACTCAAATTTATAGCTAGATCTAACAAGTAGGTAGGATCATGTTGGCCAGGTGTGATGACATATACAACAACAAGTTGGTGAAGGTGTTTCTATCTAGCCCAGAGAGGTGTCCCATGCATGCAATGTTGGCATGGCCCCACATTTTCCACAAGCTAGTGTGTGTCATGCCTTGGCATAACACTTTTATAGCTAGATCTATCAAGTGGGTGGGATCATTTTGCTAGGTGTAGTGACTCACACAACCACTAAGTTGATGATGGTGGTTCTAGCCAGCCCAGATAGGTCTAGACCCCATGCACTGTTGGCATGGCCCCAAATTTGCCACAAGCTAGTGTGTGTGATGGCTTGGCATAGAAAAATTATAGCTAGATATATCAAGTAGGTAGGGTCATGTTGGCCAGGTGTAGTGAATCACACATCCACTAAGTTGATGATGGTGTTTTTAGCCAACCCAAATAGGTCTAGATACCACACAATGTTGGAATGTACCCACATCTTCCACAAGCTAGTGTGTGTCATGGCTTGGCAAACTCAAATTTATAGCTAGATCTAGCAAGTATGTAGGATCATGTTGGTCAGGTGTGATGACATATACAACAACAAGTTTGTGAATGTGTTTCTATCCAGCCCAGAGAGGTATCCCATGCATGCAATGTTGGCATGGCCCCACATTTTCCACAAGCTAGTGTGTGTCATGCCTTGGCATAACACTTTTATAGCTAGATCTATCAAGTGGGTGGGATCATGTTGCTAGGTGTAGTGACTCACACAACCACTAAGTTGATGATGGTGGTTCTAGCCAGCCCAGATAGGTCTAGACCCCATGCACTGTTGGCATGGCCCCACATTTGCCACAAGCTAGTGTGTGTCATGGCTTGGCATAGTAAAATTATAGCTAGATCTAACAAGTAGGTAGGATCATGTTGGCCAGGTGTAGTGACTCACACATCCACTAAGTTGATGATGGTGTTTCTAGCCAACCCAAATAGGTCTAGATACCATGCAATGTTGGAATGGACCCACATCTTCCACAAGCTAGTGTGTGTCATGGCCTGACATAGCACTCTTATAGCTAGATCTATGAAGTGGGTGGGATCATGTTGGTCAGGTGTAGTGACTCACACAGCCACTAAGTTGATGATGGTGTTTCTAGCCAACCCAGAGTGGTCTAGATCCCACGCAATGTTTGCATGAGACCACATTTTCCACAATCTAGTGTGTGTCATGGCTTGGCAAACTCAAATTTATAGCTAGATCTAGCAAGTACGTAGGATCATGTGGGCCAGGTGTGATGACATATACAACAACAAGGTGGTGAAGGTGTTTCTATCCAGCCCAGAGAGGTGTCCCATGCATGCAATGTTGGCATGGCCCCACATTTTCCACAAGCTAGAGTGTGTCATGCCTTGGCATAACACTTTTATATCTAGATCTATCAAGTGGGTGGGATCATTTTGCTAGGTGTAGTGACTCACACAACCACTAAGTTGATGATGGTGGTTCTAGCCAGCCCAGATAGGTCTAGACCCCATGCACTGTTGGCATGGCCCCAAATTTGCCACAAGCTAGTGTGTGTCATGGCTTGGCATAGAAAAATTATTGCTAGATCTAGCAAGTAGGTAGGGTCATGTTGGCCAGGTGTAGTGAATCACACATCCACTAAGTTTATGATGGTGTTTCTAGCCAACCCAAATAGGTCTAGATACCACGCAATGTTGGAATGGACCCACATCTTCCACAAGCTAGTGTGTGTCGTGGCCTGGCATAGCACTCTTATAGCTAGATCTATGAAGTGGGTGGGATCATGTTGGTCAGGTGTAGTGACTCACACAACCACTAAGTTGATGATGGTGTTTCTAGCCAACCCAGAGAGGTCTAGATCCCATGCAATGTTTTCATGGGACCACATTTGACACAAGCTAGTGTGTGTCATGGCTTGGCAAACTCAAATTTATAGCTAGATCTAGCAAGTAGGTAGGATCATGTTGGCCAGGTGTGATGACATATACAACAACAAGTTGGTGAAGGTGTTTCTATCCAGCCCAGAGAGGTGTCCCATGCATGCAATGTTGGCATGGCCCCACATTTTCCACAAGCTAGTGTGTGTCATGCCTTGGCATAACACTTTTATAGCTAGATCTATCAAGTGGGTGGGATCATTTTGCTAGGTGTAGTGACTCACACAACCACTAAGTTGATGATGGTGGTTCTAGCCAGCCCAGATAGGTCTAGACCCCATGCACTGTTGGCATGGCCCCAAATTTGCCACAAGCTAGTGTGTGTGATGGCTTGGCATAGAAAAATTATAGCTAGATATAGCAAGTAGGTAGGGTCATGTTGGCCAGGTGTAGTGAATCACACATCCACTAAGTTGATGATGGTGTTTCTAGCCAACCCAAATAGGTCTAGATACCACACAATGTTGGAATGTACCCACATCTTCCACAAGCTAGTGTGTGTCATGGCTTGGCAAACTCAAATTTATAGCTAGATATAGCAAGTATGTAGGATCATGTTGGCCAGGTGTGATGACATATACAACAACAAGTTTGTGAATGTGTTTCTATCCAGCCCAGAGAGGTATCCCATGCATGAAATGTTGGCATGGCCCCACATTTTCCACAAGCTAGTGTGTGTCATGACTTGGCATAACACTTTTATAGCTAGATCTATCAAGTGGGTGGGATCATGTTGCTAGGTGTAGTGACTCACACAACCACTAAGTTGATGATGGTGGTTCTAGCCAGCCCAGATAGGTCTAGACCCCATGCACTGTTGGCATGGCCCCACATTTGCCACAAGCTAGTGTGTGTCATGGCTTGGCATAGTAAAATTATAGCTAGATCTAACAAGTAGGTAGGATCATGTTGGCCAGGTGTAGTGACTCACACAGCCACTAAGTTGATGATGGTGTTTCTAGCCAACCCAAATAGGTTTAGATACCATGCAATGTTGGAATGGACCCACATCTTCCACAAGCTAGTGTGTGTCATGGCCTGACATAGCACTCTTATAGCTAGATCTATGAAGTGGGTGGGATCATGTTGGTCAGGTGTAGTGACTCACACAGCCACTAAGTTGATGATGGTGTTTCTAGCCAACCCAGAGAGGTCTAGATCCCACGCAATGTTTGCATGGGACCACATTTGCCACAATCTAGTGTGTGTCAGTGCTTGGCAAACTCAAATTTATAGCTAGATCTAGCAAGTACGTAGGATCATGTGGGCCAGGTGTGATGACATATACAACAACAAGGTGGTGAAGGTGTTTCTATCCAGCCCAGAGAGGTGTCCCATGCATGTAATGTTGGCATGGCTCCACATTTTCCACAAGCTAGAGTGTGTCATGCCTTGGCATAACACTTTTATAGCTAGATCTATCAAGTGGGTGGGATCATTTTGCTAGGTGTAGTGACTCACACAACCACTAAGTTGATGATGGTGGTTCTAGCCAGCCCAGATAGGTCTAGACCCCATGCACTGTTGGCATGGCCCCAAATTTGCCACAAGCTAGTGTGTGTCATGGCTTGGCATAGAAAAATTATTGCTAGATCTAGCAAGTAGGTAGGGTCATGTTGGCCAGGTGTAGTGAATCACACATCCACTAAGTTGATGATGGTGTTTCTAGCCAACCCAAATAGGTCTAGATACCACGCAATGTTGGAATGGACCCACATCTTCCACAAGCTAGTGTGTGTCATGGCCTGGCATAGCACTCTTATAGCTAGATCTATGAAGTGGGTGGGATCATGTTGGTCAGGTGTAGTGACTCACACAGCCACTAAGTTGATGATGGTGTTTCTAGTGAACCCAGAGAGGTCTATATCCCATGCAATGTTTGCATGGGCCCACATTTGCCACAAGCTAGTCTGTGTCATGGCTTGGCAAACTCAAATTTATAGCTAGATCTAGCAAGTATGTAGGATCATGTTGGCCAGGTGTGATGACATATACAACAACAAGTTGGTGAATGTGTTTCTATCCAGCCCAGAGAGGTGTCCCATGCATGCAATGTTGGCATGGCCCCACATTTTACACAAGCTAGTGTGTGTCATGCCTTGGCATAACACTTTTATAGCTAGATCTATCAAGTGGGTGGGATCATGTTGCTACATGTAGTGACTCACACAACCACTAAGTTGATGATGGTGGTTCTAGCCAGCCCAGATAGGTCTAGACCCCATGCACTGTAGGCATGGCCCCACATTTGCCACAAGCTAGTGTGTGTCATGGCTTGGCATAGAAAAATTATAGCTAGATCTAGCAAGTAGGTAGGATCATGTTGGCCAGGTGTAGTGACTCACACCGCCACTAAGTTGATGATGGTGTTTCTAGCCAACCCAAATATGTCTAGATACCATGCAATGTTGGAATGGACCCACATCTTCCACAAGGTAGTGTGTGTCATGGCCTGGCATAGCACTCTTATAGCTAGATCTATGAAGTGGGTGGGATCATGTTGGTCAGGTGTAGAGACTCACACAGCCACTAAGTTGAAGATGGTGTTTCTAGCCAACCCAGAGAGGTCTAGATCCCATGCAATGTTTGCATGGGCCCACATTTGCCACAAGCTAGTGTGTGTCATGGCTTGGAAAACTCAAATTCATAGCTAGATCTAGCAAGTAGGTAGGATCATGTTGGCCAGGTGTGATGACATATACAACAAAAAGTCGGTGAAGGTGTTTCTATCCAGCCTAGAGAGGTGTCCCATACTCCCATGCATGCAATGTTGGCATGGCCCCACATTTTACACAAGCTAGTATGTGTCATGCCTTGGCATAACACTTTTATAGCTAGATCTATCAAGTGGGTGGGATCATGTTGCTAGGTGTAGTGACTCACACAACCACTAAGTTGATGATGGTGGTTTTAGCCAGACCAAATAGGTCTAGACCCCATGCACTGTAGGCATGGCCCCACATTTGCCACAAGCTAGTGTGTGTCATGGCTTGGCATAGAAAATTTATAGCTAGATCTAGCAAGTAGGTAGGATCATGTTGGCCAGGTGTAGTGACTCACACAACCACTAAGTTGATGATGGTGTTTCTAGACAACCCAAGTATGTCTAGATACCATGGAATGTTGGAATGGACCCACATCTTCCACAAGCTAGTGTGTGTCATGGCCTGGCATAGCACTCTTATATCTAGATCTATGAAGTGGGTGGGATCATGTTGGTCAGGTGTAGTGACTCACACAGCCACTAAGTTGATGATGCTGTTTCTAGCCAACCCAGAGAGGTCTAGATCCCATGCAATGTTTGCATGGGCCCACATTTGCCACAAGCTAGTGTGCGTCATGCACTAGTGGAAAAAGGGCTATCCGTTCGCGACCCCTCAAAGCATTTGTCCCGGTTGCGCCACCAACCGGGACTAATGCTGGCACGCGTCCCGGTTGGAGCTGGCACGGGGCCAGGGGCATGCGTAACGGTTGGTACGGGGGAATACATCCCGGTTGGAGCCACCAACCGGGACTAAAGGTTTGGCCACAACCACGTGGCGTGGCACGCACCTTTAGTCCCGGTTTCTGGCTCCAACCGGGACTAAAGACCCCCTACCCTCTATAAATGCAACGCCCCAGCCCCCTCTGCCTCCACTCTGTTTTTTAGAATGGTGGAAGGGTGAGGGGGTGTGCTAGTTTTTTCTCATGCATGCATTGAAGGTGTTTGTTGAAATGTTTGAGTGAATAATCCCGTTGAATTTCTCATAGAACAAAAATATAGAAGGTGTCCGAGATGCACTTGAGCTTTCTCCTCTTTATTTCCCTCGATCGAGGTTAGCAATCTTATCTTTTCTAGGTCATTGATACAATTCATGTGTCGGTGTGAATTGGTTATTTCAATATTTATGATGTCCTGTTTTTTGAAAAACTTACTTATATGATGCAGATGAATGGTCGGGAATGGATGTACGGTGACCGGCGCGTAGCCGGGTATATCAAAGGCGTGGATAAATTTATCGATGTGGCTACGGCAAACAAAGAGAATGGATTTATACGTTGTCCATGTGTTCAATGTCGGAAAAACAAGGAGTACTCTTACTCAAAAATCATTCGCGGCCACCTGATTATGAAAGGTTTCATGCCCAACTATAATTGCTCGACCAAGCACGGGGAAAGAGGGGTTATGATGGAAGATGGTGAAGAAGAAGATGATGATAACAACTATCATCATATGTTTCCTGAATACAGTGATACTGCAATGGAAGACAATGGAGAGGAAAGAGGTGAAGAACGGGCATCAGATGAGCCGGCTGATGAACTTGGTAGGGTCATTTCTGATGCAAAGCGAGACTGTGAAACAGAAAATGAGAAGTTGAAGTTAGAGGGCATGTTAGAAGATCACAAGAAATTGTTGTACCCAAATTGTGAAGATGGCAACACAAAGCTCGGTACCACACTGGAATTGTTGCGATGGAAGGCAGAGTGTGGTCTAACTGACTCCTCATTTGAAAAGATGCTGAAAATAATGAAGCCGAAGTTTCCAAAACATAACGAACTTCCCGAGAGTACCTACGAAGCAAAGAAGACTCTATGTCCTCTCGGATTAGATGTGCAAAAGATACATGCATGCATTAATGACTGCATCCTCTACGCGGTAAGGAGTATGAGAATTTAGATAAATGCCCGGTATGCAATGCGTTGCGGTATAAGATCAGACGAGATGACCCTGGTGATGTTGAGGGAGAGCCCCTCCGGAAGAGGGTTCCTTCTAAGGTTATGTGGTATGCTCCTATAATACCAAGGTTGAAACGCATGTTCAGAAACAAAGAGCATGCCAGGTTGTTGCGATGGCACGAAGAAGACCGTAAGAAAGACCGGAAGTTGAGACACCCTGCTGATGGGTCACAGTGGAGAAAAATCGAGAGAGACTTCCCAGACTTTGCAGGTGACGCAAGGAACTTATGGTTTGGTCTAAGTACGGATGGCATGAATCCTTTTGGGGAGCAGAGCTGCAGTCACAGCACCTGGCCCGTGACTCTATGTATCTACAACCTGCCTCCTTGGTTGTGCATGAAGCGTAAGTTCATTATGATGCCAGTGCTCATCCAAGGCCCGAAGCAACCGGGCAACGACATTGATGTGTACCTTAGGCCATTAGTTGAAGAACTCTTACAGTTGTGGGGCAAACCAGGTATACGTGCGTGGGATGGGAACAAACAGGAGCCATTTGATCTACGAGGGTTGTTATTCGTAACCATCAATGATTGGCCTGCTCTTAGTAACCTTTCAGGACAGACAAACAAGGGATATAAGGCATGCACCCACTGTTTAGATAAGACCGAAGGTACATATTTGCATAAATGCAAGAAGGTTGTGTACCTGGCGAATCAACGATTTCTTCCGACCAATCATCCCGTAAGAAAGAAAGGCAAGCATTTCAAAGGTGAGACAGATCACCGGAAGAAGCCTGAACTCCCTGCTGGTGATGATGTATTTGGTATGGTCAAGGACATAGAAGTAATCTTTGGAAAGGGTCCCGGCGGTCAATCAGTTCCGAACGACCAGCTATGCTCTTACGTCGTGCCAGCTATGCTCTTACCAAAGCAGAGAAGGAAATCTTTTTTGAAGTCCTTTACAGTATCAAGGTGCCGCCGGGCTTCTCATCTAATATAAAGGGGATAATAAATATGGCAGAGAAAAAGTTCCAAAACCCGAAGTCTCATGACTGTCACGTGATTATGACGCAGTTGCTTCCGATTGCATTGAGGGGGCTTCTACCGGAAAATGTTCGAGTACCCATTGTGAGGTCCGGTATTTCTGCACAATATGTTCCCCTTTGAGAGGTTCATGGGATTCTTAAAGAAATATGTTCATAACCGTGCTAGACCATAAGGAAGCATCTCCAAGGGATATGGAACAGAGGAGGTCATTGAGTTTTGCGTTGACTTTATTCCTGACCTTAAGCCGATTGGTGTTTCTGACTCGCGGCCTGAGGGAAGACTAAGTGGAAAAGGCACGCTGGGAAAGAAAGCAATGATATGTAGGAACGGGGATTCTTTCACTAAAGCACACTACACAGTTCTACATAATTCCACCTTGGCAGCTCCGTATATCGAGGAACACAAGAATATTGTACGCTCCAAAAACCCGGGGAATCCTGAATCATGGATTACAGATGAACACATGAAGTCTTTTGGTGGTTGGATGCAGACACATCTCTTGAATGGCACCACTGTTGGAGATCAGCTATACTTGTTGGCCGCATCACCATCTTCTAAAGTATTGAATTTCCAAGGGTACGAAATAAATGGGAATACATTCTACACGATCGCCCAAGATAAAAAGAGCACCAACCAAAATAGTGGTGTCCGCTTTGATGCAATAGACGAGAATGGACAAAAGGACACATATTATGGTTACATAGAGGAGATATGGGAACTAGACTATGGAGTCTCTTTTAAGGTCCCTTTGTTTCGCTGCAAATGGGTCAACCTGAATGGGGAAGGGGTAAAGATAGACAAATTGTACGGAATGACAACAGTGGATCTCAACAATCTTGGTTATAGAGATGAACCATTCGTCCTAGCCAATGATGTGTCTCAGGTTTTCTATGTGAAGGAGATGTCCTCCAGACCGAAAAAAAGAAAAAATATGCAAACGAATACATCATATGATGATCCAAAGTGTCACATAGTTCTTTCAGGGAAAAGAAACATCGTGGGAATCGAGGACAAGACAGACATGTCAGAAGATTATAATAAGTTTGATGAAATTCCGCCCTTCATAGTGAAAACTGACCCAAGCATTCCGTTAAGTAAAGAAGATGCTCCATGGTTACGTGTGAAGCGGTCATAAGGAATGACATATGCCAAGAAGTTCATGCTCATATTATGTAATATCTTTTGCGGTTTGTGGCCTTTAGTCCCGATTTTGTAGTCTCAGTTTTTAATATTAATAAATGTCTTGAGTGTTAGTCCCGTTTTGTGGCTGGACCGGCAGTGCCTCTATGACCAGTTTCTTGGAGATGCCGGAGGACTGGGATCCGGCGGCATCTCCCTGAAACTGGTCGTAGTGGTGTCCCTGCTCTCAAAAACCATCTTGCAGCTTGTAACTTCTCTAACTAGATCAATACGCCTGGGAGCTAACTAATTTCACATATTAGGGAGTGCCTCTATGACCAGTTTCTCGGAGATGCCGGAGGACTGGGCTCCGTCGGCATCTCCCTGAAACTGGCCGCAGTGGTGTCCCTGCTCTCGAAAACCATCTTGCAGCTTGTAACTTCACTAACTAGATCAATACGCCTCGGAGCTAACTAATTTCACATATTAGGGAGTGCCTCTATGACCAGTTTATCGGAGATGCCGGAGGACTGGGCTCCGTCGGCATCTCCCTGAAACTGGCCGTAGTGGTGTCCCTGCTCTCTAAAACCATCTTGGAGATGCCTCAAACTGGCTGGAGGACTGGACTCACAAGGATGCCTATTTATAGTACAAGCAGCTTGGCATAATGTTGACACTCACGACATAATGTCGACACTCACCCCTATTATTAGTACCGACTCATCTTTAGTCCCGGTTGGTGTCTCCAACCAGGACTAAAGGTTCATCTTTAGTCCCGGTTGGTGACACGATCCGGGACAAGGTACAAGCCACACGACATAATGTCGACACTCACCCCTATTATTAGTGTTGCCTGGCCCACTCTGCTGCAATCCCTTCAGTCGCGGTTGGTTTCTCCAACCGGGACTAAAGATGAACCCTGTCTTTATATAGGCATTTCCCTCTATTTATTAGGTAACACTCAAGACATTTATTAATATTAAAAACCGAGACAAACCGGGACTAGCTAACACTCAGGACTAAAGCCGCCCCCTTTAGTCATAATCATGCCTAGTCTTATAGTACGCAGCTTCAGGGTCTTCATCATCGTCGTCATCATCATTGTCATCGTCACCTGCCACTCCGGGGATCCTCAGCCCATCCATGGCATATACCAGGGGCCATTCCAGCCTCGGATTCACGGCGGGCGGGAGAGGGGTCTCCTGGAAGACGATGCTGCTACCGCCGGGACAGTGTGGGTCCTGTGGCGGGTGGACTCGTGGGCACCGTAGGCGAGGATGGTCTCCCCTGGCGATGTAGCGCATCACTCCGATGATAGTACGGTTCGCCCACCACAGATGACGGCCGGCTTCGTTGTGGTTCACCGGTGGCGGGCCATCACCCTCGTACCTGGCGAGCTCCCTTTCCCGCCTATTAGCGAAGAAGGCATTCCAGGTGTCGTAGTTGTCGGGATCCCACTGGGGATCCATCCGCTGCTCCGGCGTGAGCTCGTGGTAGAAGTGGTTTGTGATGGCCGCCTGGCGTGCGGAACCTTGAGGGACAGGAGGGACAGGAACCCCTCCAGCGCTCAGCATCCAGCCGGCGGGCGGCCGGTAGCCCGGCGGACAAGGGTAGTTGGAGGCGCACAGCGCCTCAGTCTCCTCGAGGGTCAGAATGGCCCAGTAGGCGTTGTCCATTGTTCTAAGAGAGGAAGGTGTGGATGTGTGGATAGCCATGACACGATCACCCTAAATATAGAGGGAAAGGGCGGGAAAACTTGGCGTGAAGCTTTGGGAAATGGCGGGAAATATCTTTAGTCCCGGTTAGTGACTACATCCGGGACTAAAAGCTCTAGTAGAAAGGAAAGGGCGGGAAAACTTGGCGGGAAGAGGTGGGAAATGGCGGAAAATATTTTTAGTCCCGGTTCGTGACTACATCTGGGACTAAATGTCTGCCGAACAATGAAAATCCTTCGCGTGGTAGTCCATAGTTAGAAATTCAGATAATTCAAAACGGGCATAATAAATTCAAAAAAAATCCGAACAATGAAAATCCTTCGCGTGGTGTCATATTTTGTTACATAGTTGAAAGGAAAAATACCAGACTTGGTATATTGATCATGTTTCGAAAAAACCTTCACAAAATGACCTATCATGTCGAGGTTTCATGGCTTTCGGTCCAAATGACCGATGTTATGTGCTGAATCACGGCATAGTTTGTGATGTTGTGCCCATATTATGCATGTGTGTGGAGATTGGTATGGAGAACAATGTTGCAGGAGGAAGTTTTCCTTTTTGTCGCACGGAAAAGCACTTTTCCATTTTCCGAGCGCAAAAAACGGGTCGTTTTGTGAAGTAACCACCAAAATGCCGTTTCAGAATGCTACCGTCCCATTTTCCTAAAATACTAGACCACCTTACATGGATTATCTCCCAACCGGTACATCTCAAACCTTTTCGTCCATCCTGGGTAAAAAGGACAAATGTCTGCCGAATCGGCAGGAAGTGATGGGTCCGGTTTGTACTACAGGTACATGATCTATCGCCCGTGATTTTTTGAAAAAATCATTTTTAGACTCGCAATATGTGGTTTCTTCAGAGATCCAATGCAAGTTCTAACGATGATCGCCCCCTATCTTCATGCACACCGGTTCGACCATAGTTAGAAATTCAGATAATTCAAAACGGGCATAATAAATTCAAAAAAAATCCGAACAATGAAAATCCTTCGCGTGGTGTCATATTTTGTTACATAGTTGAAAGGAAAAATACCAGACTTGGTATATTGATCATGTTTCGAAAAAACCTTCACAAAATGACCTATCATGTTCGAGGTTTCATGGCTTTCGGTCCAAATGACCGATGTTATGTGCTGAATCACGGCATAGTTTGTGATGTTGTGCCCATATTATGCATGTGTGTGGATATTGGTATGGAGAACAATGTTGCAGGAGGAAGTTTTCCTTTTTGTCGCACGGAAAAGCCCTTTTCCATTTTCCGAGCGCAAAAAACGGGTCGTTTTGTGAAGTAACCACCAAAATGCCGTTTCAGAATGCTACCGTCCCATTTTCCTAAAATACTAGACCACCTTACATGGATTATCTCCCAACCGGTACATCTCAAACCTTTTCGTCCATCCCGGGTAAAAAGGACAAATGTCTGCCGAATCGGCAGGAAGTGATGGGTCCGGTTTGTACTACAGGTACATGATCTATCGCCCGTGATTTTTTGAAAAAATCATTTTTAGACTCGCAATATGTGGTTTCTTTAGAGATCCAATGCAAGTTCTAACGATGATCGCCCCCTATCTTCATGCACACCGGTTCGACGATAGTTAGAAATTCAGATAATTCAAAACGGGCATAATAATTTCAAAAAAAATCCGAACAATGAAAATCCTTCCCGTGGTGTCATATTTTGTTACATAGTTGAAAGGAAAAATACCAGACTTGGTATATTGATCATTTTTTAAAAAAACCTTCACAAAATGACCTATCATGTTCGAGGTTTCATGGCTTTCGGTCCAAATGACCGATGTTATGTGCTGAATCACGGCATAGTTTGTGATTTGTGCCCATATTATGCATGTGTGTGGACATTGGTATGGAGAACAATGTTGCAGGAGGAAGTTTTCCTTTTTGTCGCACGGAAAAGCCCTTTTCCATTTTCCGAGTGCAAAAAACGGGTCGTTTTATGAAGTAACCACCAAAATGCCGTTTCAGAATGCTACCGTCCCATTTTCCTAAAATACTAGACCACCTTACATGGATTATCTCCCAACCGGTACATCTCAAACCTTTTCGTCCATCCTGGGTAAAAAGGACAAATGTCTGCCGAATCGGCAGGAAGTGATGGGTCCGGTTTGTACTACAGGTACATGATCTATCGCCCGTGATTTTTTGAAAAAATCATTTTTAGACTCGCAATATGTGGTTTCTTCAGAGATCCAATGCAAGTTCGAATGATGCTCGCCCCCTATCTTCATGCACACCGGTTCGACCATCGTTAGAAATTCAGATAATTCAAAACGGGCATAATAATTTCAAAAAAAATCCGAACAATGAAAATCCTTCGCGTGGTGTCATATTTTGTTACATAGTTGAAAGGAAAAATACTAGACTTGGTATATTGATCATGTTTCGAAAAAACCTTCACAAAATGACCTATCATGTTCGAGGTTTCATGGCTTTTGGTCCAAATGACCGATGTTATGTGCTGAATCACGGCATAGTTTGTGATGTTGTGCCCATATTATGCATGTGTGTGGACATTGGTATGGAGAAAAATGTTGCAGGAGGAAGTTTTCCTTTTTGTCGCACGGAAAAGCCCTTTTCCATTTTCCGAGCGCAAAAAACGGGTCGTTTTGTGAAGTAACCACCAAAATTTCGTTTCAGAATGCTACCATCCCATTTTCCTAAAATACTAGACCACCTTACATGGACTATATCCCAACCGGTACATCTCAAACCTTTTCTTCCATCCCGGGTAAAAAGGACAAATGTGTGCCGAATCGGCAGGAAGTGGGTCCGGTTTGTACTACAGGTACATGATCTATCGCCCGTGATTTTTTGAAAAAAATCATTTTTAGACTCGCAATATGTGGTTTCTTCAGAGATCCAATGCAAGTTCTAAGGATGCTCGCCCCCTATCTTCATGCACACCGGTTCGACCATAGTTAGAAATTCAGATAATTCAAAACGGGCATAATAAATTCAAAAAAAAAATGAAAATCCTTCGCGTGGTGTCATATTTTGTTACATAGTTGAAAGGAAAAATACCAGACTTGGTATATTGATCATGTTTCGAAAAAACCTTCACAAAATGACCTATCATGTTCGAGGTTTCATGGCTTTCGGTCCAAATGACCGATGTTATGTGCTGAATCACGGCATAGTTTGTGATGTTGTGCCCATATTATGCATGTGTGTGGACATTGGTATGGAGAACAATGTTGCAGGAGGAAGTTTTCCTTTTTGTCGCACGGAAAAGCCCTTTTCCATTTTCCGAGCGCAAAAAACGGGTCGTTTTGTGAAGTAACCACCAAAATGCCGTTTCAGAATGCTACCGTCCCATTTTCCTAAAATACTAGACCACCTTACATGGATTATCTCCCAACCGGTACATCTAAAACCTTTTCGTCCATCCCGGGTAAAAAGGACAAATGTCTGCCGAATCGGTAGGAAGTGATGGGTCCGATTTGTACTACAGGTACATGATCTATCGCCCGTGATTTTTTGAAAAAATCATTTTTAGACTCGCAATATGTGGTTTCTTCAGAGATCCAATGCAAGTTCTAACGATGCTCGCCCCCTATCTTCATGCACACCGGTTCGACCATAGTTAGAAATTCAGATAATTCAAAACGGGCATAATAATTTCAAAAAAAATCCGAACAATGAAAATCCTTCGCGTGGTGTCATATTTTGTTACATAGTTGAAAGGAAAAATACTAGACTTGGTATATTGATCATGTTTCGAAAAAACCTTCACAAAATGACCTATCATGTTCGAGGTTTCATGGCTTTCGGTCCAAATGACTGATGTTATGTGCTGAATCACGGCATAGTTTGTGATGTTGTGCCAATATTATGCATGTGTGTGTGGACATTGGTATGGAGAACAATGTTGCAGGAGGAAGTTTTCCTTTTTGTCGCACGGAAAAGCCCATTTCCATTTTCCGAGAGCAAAAAACGGGTCGTTTTGTGAAGTAACCACCAAAATGCCGTTTCAGAATGCTACCGTCCCATTTTCCTAAAATACTAGACCACCTTACATGGACTATCTCCCAACCGGTACATCTCAAACCTTTTCGTCCATCCCGGGTAAAAAGGACAAATGTCTGCCGAATCGGTAGGAAGTGGGTCCGGTTTGTACTACAGGTACATGATCTATCGCCCGTGATTTTTTGAAAAAAATCATTTTTAGACTCGCAATATGTGGTTTCTTCAGAGATCGAATGCAAGCTCTAAGGATGCTCGCCCCCTATCTTCATGCACACCGGTTCGACCATAGTTAGAAATTCAGATAATTCAAAACGGGCATAATAAATTCAAAAAAAAAAATGAAAATCCTTCGCGTGGTGTCATATTTTGTTACATAGTTGAAAGGAAAAATACCAGACTTGGTATATTGATCATGTTTCGAAAAAACCTTCACAAAATGACCTACCATGTTCGAGGTTTCATGGCTTACGGTCCAAATGACCGATGTTATGTGCTGAATCATGGCATAGTTTGTGATGTTGTGCCCATATTATGCATGTGTGTGGACATTGGTATGGAGAACAATGTTGCAGGAGGAAGTTTTCCTTTTTGTCGCACGGAAAAGCCCTTTTCCATTTTCCGAGCGCAAAAAACGGGTCGTTTTGTGAAGTAACCACCAAAATGCCGTTTCAGAATGCTACCGTCCCATTTTCCTAAAATACTAGACCACCTTACATGGACTATCTCCCAACCGGTACATCTCAAACCTTTTCGTCCATCCTGGGTAAAAAGGACAAATGTGTGCCGAATCGGCAGGAAGTGATGGGTCCGGTTTGTACTACAGGTACATGATCTATCGCCCGTGATTTTTTGAAAAAATCATTTTTAGACTCGCAATATGTGGTTTCTTCAGAGATCCAATGCAAGTTCTAACGATGCTCGCCCCCTATCTTCATGCACACCGGTTCGACCATAGTTAGAAATTCAGATAATTCAAAACGGGCATAATAATTTCAAAAAAAATCCAAACAATGAAAATCCTTCGCGTGGTGTCATATTTTGTTACATAGTTGAAAGGAAAAATACTAGACTTGGTATATTGATCATGTTTCGAAAAAACCTTCACAAAATGACCTATCATGTTCGAGGTTTCATGGCTTTCGGTCCAAATGACCGATGTTATGTGCTGAATCACGGCATAGTTTGTGATGTTGTGCCCATATTATGCATGTGTGTGGACATTGGTATGTAGAACAATGTTGCAGGAGGAAGTTTTCCTTTTTGTTGCACGGAAAAGCCCTTTTCCATTTTCCGAGCGCAAAAAACGGGTCGTTTTGTGAAGTAACCACCAAAATGCCGTTTCAGAATGCTACCGTCCCATTTTCCTAAAATACTAGACCACCTTACATGGACTATCTCCCAACCGGTACATCTCAAACCTTTTCGTCCATCCCGGGTAAAAAGGACAAATGTCTGCCGAATCGGGAGGAAGTGATGGGTCCGGTTTATACTACAGGTACATGATCTATCGCCCGTGATTTTTTGAAAAAATAATTTTTAGACTCTCAATATGTGGTTTCTTCAGAGATCCAATGCAAGTTCTAACGATGCTCGCCCCCTATCTTCATGCACACCGGTTCGACCATAGTTAGAAATTCAGATAATTCAAGACGGGCATAATAATTTCAAAAAAAATCCGAACAATGAAAATCCTTCGCGTGGTGTCATATTTTGTTACATAGTTGAAAGGAAAAATACTAGACTTGGTATATAGATCATGTTTCGAAAAAACCTTCACAAAATGACCTATCATGTTCGAGGTTTCATGGCTTTCGGTCCAAATGACCGATGTTATGTGCTGAATAACGGCATAATTTGTGATGTTGTGCCCATATTATGCATGTGTGTGGACATTGGTATGGAGAACAATGTTGCAGGAGGAAGTTTTCCTTTTTGTCGCACGGAAAAGCCCTTTTCCATTTTCCGAGTGCAAAAAACTGGTCGTTTTGTGAAGTAACCACCAAAATGCCTTTTCAAAATGCTACCGTCCCATTTTCCTAAAATACTAGACCACCTTACATGGACTATCTCCCAACCGGTATATCTCAAACCTTTTCGTCCATCCCGGGTAAAAAGGACAAATGTCTGCCGAATCGGTAGGAAGTGGGTCCGGTTTGTACTACAGGTACATGATCTATCGCCCGTGATTTTTTGAAAAAATCAGTTTTAGACTCGCAATATGTGGTTTCTTCAGAGATCCAATGCAAGTTCTAACGATGCTCGTCCCCTATCTTCATGCACACCGGTTCGACCATAGTTAGAAATTCAGATAATTCAAAACGGGCATAATAAATTCAAAAAAAATCCGAACAATGAAAATCCTTCACAAAAATAGAAAATGGTTTTGAATTACTTATAAGTTAATTCATTTTTAATTGTAAATGGTTCATATTTTAAATGGTTACATTAATTATTTTTTAAAAATAGAAAATGGTTTTGAATTATTTATTCAAATCCGAACACTTTTTATGTTTAAAGTTTTTCTAAATTCCAAATTAATATTTAAAAAATATAAGTTAATTCATTTTTAATTTTAAATGGTTACATTAATTATTTTTTAAAAAATAGAAAATGGTTTTGGATTATTTATTCAAATCCATACACTTTTTATGTTTAAAGTTTATCTAAATTCCAAATTAATATTTAAAAAATATAAGTTAATTCATATTTAATTTTAAATGGTTACATTAATTATTTTTTAAAAATAGCAAATGGTTTTGGATTATTTATTCAAATCCATACACTTTTTATGTTTAAAGTTTTTCTAAATTCCAATTAAATATTTAAAAAATATAAGTTATTTCATTATTAATTTTAAATGGTCACATTAATTATTTTTTAAAAATAGAAATTGGTTTTGGATTATTTATTCAAATCCATACACTTTTTATGTTTAAAGTTTTTCTAAATTCCAAATTAATATTTAAAAAATATAAGTTATTTCATTATTAATTTTAAATGGTTCATAGTTTAAATTGTTACATTAATTATTTTTCAAAAAAGAAAATGGTTTCGAATTAGTTATTCAAATTCGAACACTTTTTATGTTTAAAGTTTTTCTAAATTCCAAAGTAATTATCATTTAAAAAACATTACAAATTTAAACCCCAAAATAAAAAATAAGGCGGAAACAGAGAGAAAATAACTGAAAAACTTTGAAAACCGGGGAATACTTCCCGGTTGGATCCACCAACCGGGACTAAAGACCCCCCTGCGCGCGCGCCCCTTCGCCTGCTGAAAATTGGAGTATACGTTCCGGTTGGTGGCTCCAACCGGGACGTATGCCCTTTTAGTCCCGGTTGGTGCCACCAACCGGGATGTATACTCCCTCCCCTTTATATAACTTCTCTTCTTCTTCTCTACTTCTCTTCTCTGCTTCTCGACGACGCCGCCAGGCTGCCCGCGCCCTCCGTCGTCGTCAACGCCTCCGCCTCCGGCCGCCACCGCCGCGCGCTCCCCGTAGCGGCTCCTCCTCTGGCCGCCACCGCCGCGCGCTCCCCGTAGCGGCTCCTCCTCCTCCCGCGCGCGTCTCCTTCCCGCCCCGACGACCGCCGCCCTCTCTTCCCGCCGACGGCGTCCGTGCCGCCCGCACCCTTCCCCCACCGCCGTGCGTCAGGTACGCCCCTCCCTGCCTCTCTGTCCTCCCCCTCCCTCTGCTGCTGCTGGTGGTGGGCGGCGGTGGCTGCTGCTGGTGGGTGGCGGCGGCGCTGCATGGTGCGCTTCGGGTGTGGTGGGCGGCGCGCGGCTGCTGCTGGTGGTGGGAGGCGGCAGCTGCTGCTGTCCTCCCCCTCCCTCTGCTGCTGGTGGTGGTGGGCGGCGGCGGCTACATGGTGGGCTTCGAATTCGGGGGTGTGGTGGGCGGCGGCTGCTGCTGCTGGTGGGCTTCGATCGGGTGGTGGGCTTCGATCGGGTAGTGGGCGGCTGCATGGTGGACTTCGGGTGTGGTGGGCTTCGATCGGGTGGTGGGCGGCTGCATGGTGGACTTCGGGTGTGGTGGGCTTCGATCGGGTGGTGGGCGGCGGCTTCGGGTGATCGACGTGTGTTGTCTGCGTGCATGGCCCGCGTGGACGTACGTGTGGTTAGTCATATGATTATTAGGGCATGTACTACGACAAGCTCTTGTACAGACGCTTATGTTTAAAAAAATAATGTCAGAAAATTGGATTATGGACTAAACGCCTCGTCTCACAGCACGGAACGCTAATTTGGGTAGCTAGCAACAGCTAGGAGCGCTAATCAAACTCCTGTGCGCTGAAAAAAAGTAGTCCTAGCGACCGACGCTTCCTCGTACGTCGACGCTAGAGAAAATCCCCGGATCGGACGGGATGGAAGCCTAACCGCAAGTAAAATCAGCCTAGCTAGCGTCTGCTTTATTTAAACGTCTGCGTTAAACATGCTCTTAGGGATAGGATTAAGGCTTAGAGCGGGTCTGCGGGTATGGGTTTGCCACCCCCATACTCGCCCCATTAAACTTGGAGGGTCTAACTTTTTACCAAAACCTCCCCATTTAAGGCGGGTATCCATCGGGTTTGTGGGTTTCGGGGCCCCATTGCCATCCCTAATCGCATCCTTATCATCGGACTATCCTCGTTTGCTATAGGAGTATCACATTTACTCAATGATAGATTTATACTCCCTCATGTCGGGTTTGTAAGGCTCGAGAAAAGGGGATGTCGGTGGCCGGTTTCGCAGGACATGGGAGGCGTGCAGGGACGCGTGGGGCGGGTGTATTGTGGCAAGAGAGATGCAGAAGCTCTGTTTGCTCGGGGAAGGTGAGGAGAGGGGGGAGGAGGCGGCCCCGATGGGAGTTCCCCTGTTCTCTCACGCGTGGGCGAGACATGGGCAAAGGTGTCGCGCGGTCAAAACCATTGTGTTCGACGTAGGAAAGCTCGGTCTGGCTTGGTCACGCGTAAATCTTCCCATGAAATTGCATGCCCCTTAGGTGCATGTGGGTTCGACGATGTGCCTTCGCCAGGGCATTTCGAACCCTCTTAAATCGATTCCAATATGGTATTTTGTTAGTATCTAGTGTTACCTATCTACTGGATAGTTTCCCTTTTGTAGCCTTATACTCATGTTCCCTCTCATATGCATCCGAGGTTTCTCCGAACTAGGTTTTACACCCCTCGGAACTCCGGAATATTGATTTTAGTTGATTTTATCTAGAGTTACCTATCTACTACACGGTTTCCTTTTTGTAGCTAGGTTTAGGGTTTCTCTTCATTTTTATTATTGTGTATGTATATATTAGGGTTTCTCCTTAACTTTCTCCTTTAGCCGCTTTGACTTATTCGTTTTTCCACCTATGCAGAAAATATGGACCCACACGTCAGAGATGAAGAAAAGGAAGAGTTGATCCAAGGTGTGATCCGTGGGGAAGATAATTTAGACGTATCAACGTTTCTGAACAACTCCGGTGAGGGTGATCCTCTTTTTACCGGAATAGACAACTTGTTTGAGGTTGAAGGTGTTGCCTTCCGCGAGGGAGAAGGCGATGCCTTGTGTAATCGAGAAGACGACCGCTCCGGCGAGGTGCATGTAATATAAATCAATTCATTAATTAATCATCTGCTATCTATATAGAAATAGTAACGACGATCTTTCTTCTTTTAGCCCTCCAGATCGAAGGAATCTACTGAAAAGAGCAGACGAGGCCCAACCAAAAAGTTTCAAGACCATGAGAGGTTCAGGATCGAAGATGTCGCTGAAGACGGCAAACCGTCAGCTCCCGAAGTTGTCGCAACCAAATTTGTGGCACAATGCGGAGTAATCGTTAGGGACTTAATCCCGATCACCATTAGAAATTGGAATAGGCCTGCTAATGCGGATGAAGAGGGAACATGTTTATTTGTCCCTAACAACGCCAAATATTTACTGTGGAAGAGGCTCATGGTTAATTTCAAACTACCGAAGATAGAGCTGGATCCAAATGCGGAGGATCCAGATGAGGACGCCTTACAACATGGGAGAGCCATGGAGGCTAAGGTCAGGGAGTGGGCTTTGAAGAAGATGGCCCAGTGTTTCACCAACTGGAAGAAAAGATTGCACCTTGACTATGTCGTGAAAAAGAAGACTCCCGATTTCAAGAATATTCAGTTTGAGAAGATAAAACCATTCTGGGCTGAGTTTGTGGAATACAAGAAATCAGAAAAAGTTAAGAAAATGTCTGAAACGAATAAGCTGAATGCTGCTAACAAGAAGTATCACCATACTATGGGGCAAGGTGGCTACAGGGCTGGCATTCCTAAGTGGGAGAAACTTGAGAATGAACTGCGTGCTAAAATGATCACCCCAGAGACAGACGATTGGGTAGAACATGCAAGGAATTGGTTTTATGGGCATGGGGGCACGTTGGACTCGGAAGGGAGGTGTATATATAACATACGACATAAAGAAGACCCCTTGCCAATCGAGAGGATGAGAAAAGCAGTAAAGGCTGTTAAAGATGGGGACTTCATTCCCGATAGAGAGAATGATGAGATCACACTCGCCCTTGGAAATAAGGAACATGATGGACGAACACGAGGCACAAGAGGCTCCCAACCATGGAGTACTGGGTTTCCCGAAGAAATATCCTGATAGAAGCCGTCAGACGAGAAAGGACAGGGTGGAAGTTGAAGCAAATAGTCAGAAAGAGCGAATGCGTTTAATTGAAGAACGATTAAAGCAACAACAAGATGAAATTAACGCACTTAAAGAGCAAAGTACTACCGGCCCATCTCAGCAGCACACTGCATTCGATGCTACCGGCCTATCGAATAATCGAAAAAGCAGTGTGGCTTCCACCGAGGTCCCGGGTGATGACAATGGCGATGACGATGATGCACCGACGATGGCTCCTGTTGGCTACCCAGTGGATGATATCATAGAGATGACACACTGCGAGCTACATGTCAAAGTTGTGAACATATCAATGAAGGTGGCGGTCGGCTATGCCTTACCAATTGGACCCACACCAACTTACCATTGTCGTCCGGTTCCAGAGGGCTACGCTGTTGTCGGCGTGGATGAAATCATGCCCACCTTTGAAGTTTTGGATCTTCACTACCCTGCAGGTGAAGGGGATGTGACTGTGCTGGGAGACGCAAAAAACGTCACCATTCTATGGCCGAAGGAATGTATCGTGCTTCGAAATCACACGCCAAGGCCATCTTCGCCGTCGCCTCACCCGTCTCTAGCGAGGTCGTCGCCGCCGCGGCAGCCGTCTTTGTCGCCTCACCCGGCTCCGTCGCCTCACCAATCTCCGGCGCAGCCATCGCCGCGGGAGCCATCACCGGCGCCTAAGGGTCAAAAGCGTAAGCGTACCGCTACTGTGCCTCGTGGTAAGCGATCGCCGAAACGTAAACAAGAGCCTCTTCCAAAAGTACCAAAGGTTCCTCCCAAGAGAGCTTATGACTGTACTGAAGAGGAGACTGCGGCGATCGTTGATGCGGAAACGACAGCGTTTTTCGCTAAGCTGAGGCGGCCGAAAGAGCCAGAGTTCCCCAGCACCAAAGAAGAAAAAGCCAAAGTGTTGAAAATGCTAAAGAATCTTCATCAACCCGAGCCAAAGCTCTCATCAGACTATGAGCGTTCTATTCTCAAGTCACATGCGGCACAAAGCCTCGAAGAGCAGTACTGATGCAAGCGAGAAATCTGTTGCCCAGCTCGGAGAACAAGCAAAACAGACTTGCGCCCCTCTCAAGGTGATTTCTCAAACCAATGTGGGGTCGAGCAAATATGGGGCCGAAGAGCAGTATGATCCAGAGGTAGTTGCACAATACGGAGAAGCTTCCGCTGCTCAAGTTATGAGTATTGCCCAGTACTTATCCCAGTTAGAGTTCTTCCCCGTGAGTGAAGTAGCATACAGATACCAGTACGGCAAACCTCTCGTCAAACCTGAGGAGGTAAACAATCTTCCAACAAAATACAAAGATTGCATAACTGGTACATGCATGCCACAAGGGCCGGGGCTAACTGGATAGTGCCGAGGGTTACAAAAAAGCATCGTGGGAAAGAAAAGGATGACATGATATCCATTGAATTTGATGAACTATTTGAATTATTCAATCAAGACGCCTTGGACAAATCGATCATCAGTGCCTATTGTCTGTAAGTACTAATTCTGTAATTAATTTAGTCTCCAGCTATATTATTTTGTTTATTGCATGTATATAATCATACTGTAATATGCAGAATGAAGATTCTCGAATGCAGCAGAGGACAAATCTATGACATTGGCTTCATTGACCCATATTGGGTTCACGAAGCTAATCTCAAAATAAGTCCCCAGGATACGGCGGATAATATAGTACACGCGTTAAGGTTTCAAGAAACCAAAAGGGAAATACTATTTCCTTACAACTTCGAGTGAGTGTTATTGTCTTGTATACACTTTCTATTTCGCTTATTCGATGTTAAGTATATAATTGATTAGTTATGCATTTTCAGCTTCCACTATATTCTGTTAATCATTCAACTTGACAAAGGGCGTGTACTAGTCATGGACTCGAAACATAAACCCCTTGAGACGTGGAAGGACATGCAGATACTTCTCCAGCGGTAATTCTAATCATTACGACACTATATCGTCAACGTTCGTGAATTTTATGATATCAAGTACTTAATAACTTATTTTATTCGTTTTCTACGCCGGACAGCGCTTGGAAACGGTTCACCAACAAGGCTAGGGGTGTTTGGAAAGAGGAGCTTACATTTCAACCACTAGATGTAAGCACCACTAGCTATATCCGTGCATCTCTTTGATTCTAGTTTTGATACAGTTATTATCATGCTTAATTATTATTTTGATTAAACTCTGTTCTCGTAAAGTGCCTGACGCAGGGACCAGGTAACAATCTATGTGGATACTATGTTTGCGAGTTCATCCGGCAGACGTGCGATGAGAAGGGCAGAAATTTAGGGCAACTCCACGTACGTAAACAATTTCTATAGTTTTTAATTTATCAAATTGTGTTTAGTTTCATTCATATAGGCTGACTCCTTTTTTAAATCAGGTCGAACGTCTACGGGACGGTCTTCTGCCAAAGGATCGCGTACGAGCAATTCAGGAGGAATTGGCGGGATTTTTGGATGCAGAAGTCCTAGATCCAAAAGGGGAATACTATTCGGCTGTGTATAGACAATAGGGATTGTAAAAAATAGCAACTTTGAAGGAATTGGCCGGTAGAATCGAATAGCAACTTTTGTATGTAGTGCATGAACTCGATCCATGTCTTCAATGTAATATTGTCATGATATTCATGATGTAATATAAGGTTCCTTCATTGATAAGTGCAAATCACTAAATAAACAATAAAACAACCTAAATGAATTCTCTGCCGTGGCACAAAAAGTGGCGAAAATGCTGCCGCGGCAACAAAGTGTGCCAAAATGAATTCTCTGCCGCGGCAGAGAAATGGGCCAAATCTCTATCGCGGCAGGAGGTTATTAGTCCCGGTTCCTGTTACGAACCGGGACTAATGCTCCACCCCCTCTCCCTCTGCCGCTGCCACGTGTGCACCCTTTAGTCCCGGTTGGTGGGGCAACCGGGATTAAAGGTTAGAGCTTTAGTCCTGATTGCCCCGTCCCGGTTGGGCAACCTGGACTAAAGCCCCGTACCAACCGGGACGTATAGCTCCGTTTCCACCAGTGATGGCTTGGCAAACTCAAATTTATAGCTAGATCTAGCAAGTAGGTAGGATCATGTTGGCCAGGTGAGATGACATATACAACAACAAGTTGGTGAATGTGTTTCTAGAGAGGTGTCTAGACCCCATGCATGCAATGTTGGAATGGCCCCACATTTTCCACAAGCTAGTATGTGTCATGCCTTGGCATAACACTTTTATAGCTAGATCTATGAAGTGGGTGGGATCATGTTGCTAGGTGTAGTGACCCACACAACCACTAAGTTGATGATGGTGGTTCTAGCCAGCCCAGATAGGTCTAGACCCCAGGCACTGTTGGCATGGCCCCACATTTGCCACAAGCTAGTGTGTGTCCTAGCTTGGCATAGAAAAATTATAGCTAGATCTAGCAAGTAGGTAGGATCATGTTGGCCAGGTGTAGTGACTCACATAGCAACTAAGTTGATGATGGTGTTTCTAGCCAACCCAAATAGGTCTAGATACCATGCAATATTGGAATGGACCCACATCTTCCACAAGCTAGTGTGTGTCATGGCTTAGCATAGCACTCTTATAGCTAGATCTATGAAGTGGGTGGGATCATGTTGGTCAGGTGTAGTGACTCACACAGCCACTAAGTTGATGATGGTGTTTCTAGCCAACCCAGAGAGGTCTAGATCCCATGCAATGTTTGCATGGGCCCACATTTGCCACAAGCTAGTGTGTGTCATGGCTTGGCAAACTCAAATTTATAGCTAGATCTAGCAAGTAGGTAGGATCATGTTGGCCAGGTGTGATGACATATACAACAACAAGTTGTTGAATGTGTTTCTATCCATCCCAGAGAGGTGTCCTATGCATGCAATGTTGTCATGGCCCCACAATTTCCACAAGCTAGTGTGTGTCATGCCGTGGCATAACACTTTTATAGCTAGATATATCAAGTGGGTGGGATCATTTTGCTAGGTGTAGTGACTCACACAACCACTAAGTTGATGATGGTGGTTCTAGCCAGCCCAGATATGTCCAGACCCCATGCACTATTGGCATGGCCCCACATTTGCCACAATCTAGTGTGTGTCATGGCTTGGCATAGAAAAATTATAGCTAGATCTAGCAAGTAGGTAGGATCATGTTGGCCAGGTGTAGTGACTCACACAGCCACTAAGCTGATGATGGTGTTTCTAGCCAACCCAAATAGGTCTAGATACCATGCAATGTTGGAATGGACCCACATCTTCCACAAGCTAGTGTGTGTCATGGCCTGGCATAGAACTCTTATAGCTAGATCTATGAAGTGGGTGGGATCATGTTGGTCAGGTGTAGAGACTCACACATGCACTAAGTTGATGATGGTGTTTCTAGCCAACCTAGAGAGGTCTTGATCCCATGCAATGTTTGCATGGGCCCACAATTGCCACAAGCTAGTGTGTGTCATGGCTTGGCAAACTCAAATTTATAGCTAGATCTAGCAAGTAGGTAAGATCATGTTGGCCAGGTGTGATGACATATACAACAACAAGTTGGTGAAGGTTTTTCTATCAAGCCCAAAGAGGTGTCCTATGCATGCAATGTTGGAATGGCCCCACATTTTCCGCAAGCTAGTGTGTGTCATGGCTTGGCATAAAACTTTTATATCTAGATCTATCAAGTGGGTGGGATCATGTTGCTAGGTGTAGCGACTCACACAACCACTAAGTTGATGATGGTGGTTCTAGCCACCCCAGATAGGTCTAGACCCCATGCACTGTTGGCATGGCCCCACATTTGCCACAAGCTAGTGTGTGTCATGGCTTGGCATAGAAAAATTATAGCTAGACCTAGCAAGTAGGTAGGATCATGTTAGCCAGGTGTAGTGAATCACACAGCCACTAAGTTGATGATGGTGTTTCTAGCCAACCCAAATAGGTTTAGATACCACACAATGTTGGAATGGACCCACATCTTCCACAAGCTAGTGTGTGTCATGGCCTGTCATAGCACTCTTATAGCTAGATCTATGAAGTGGGTGGGATCATGTTGGTCAGGTGTTGTGACTCACACAGCCACTAAGTTGACGATGGTGTTTCTAGCCAACCCAGAGAGGTCTAGATCCCATGCAATGTTTGCATGGGCCCACATTTGCCACAAGCTAGTGTGTGTCATGGCTTGGCAAACTCAAATTTATAACTAAATCTAGCAAGTATGAATGATCATGTTGGCCAGGTGAGATGACATATACAACAAGAAGTTGGTGAAGATGTTTCTATCCAGCCCAGAGAGGTGTCCCATACATGCAATGTTGGCATGGCCCCACATTTTCCACAAGCTAGTGTGTGTCATGCCTTGGAATAACACTTTTATAGCTAGATCTTTCAAGTGGGTGGGATCATGTTGCTAGGTGTAGTGACTCACACAACCACTAAGTTGATGATGGTGGTTCTAGCCAGCCCAGATAGGTCTAGACCCCATGCACTGTTGGCATGGAGCCACATTTGCCACAAGCTAGCGCGTGTCATGGCTTGGCATAGCAAAAAATATAGCTAGATCTAGCAAGTAGGTAGGATCATGTTGGCCAGGTGTAGTGACTCACACATCCACTAAGTTGATGATGGTGTTTCTAGCCAACCCAAATAGGTCTAGATACCATGCAATGTTGGAATGGACCCACATCTTCCACAAGCTAGTGTGTGTCATGGCCTGGAATAGCACTCTTATAGCTAGATCTATGAAGTGGGTGGGATCATGTTGGTCAGGTGTAGTGACTCACACAGCCACTAAGTTGGTGATGGTGTTTCTAGCCAACCCAGAGAGGTCTAGATCCCATGCAATGTTTGCATGGGCCCACATTGGCCACAAGCTAGTGTGTGTCATGGCTTGGCAAACTAAAATTTATAGCTAGATCTAGCAAGTATGTAGGATCATGTTGGCCATGTGTGATGCCATATACAACAACAAGTTGGTGAATGTGTTTCTATCCAGCCTAGAGAGGTGTCCCATGCATGCAATGTTGGCATGGCCCCACATTTTCCACAAGCTAGTGTGTGTCATGCCTTGGCATAACACTTTCATAGCTAGATCTATCAAGTGGGTGGGATCATGTTGCTAGGTGTAATGACTCACACAACCACTAAGTTGATGATGGTGGTTCTAGCCAGCCCAGATATCTCTAGACCCCATGCACTGTTGGCATGGCCCCACATTTTCCACAAGCTAGTGTGTGTCATGGCTTGGCATAGAAAAATTATAGCTAGATCTAGCAAGTAGGTAGGGTCATGTTGGCCAGGTGTAGTGAATCACACATCCACTAAGTTGATGATGGTTTTTCTAGCCAACCCAAATAGGTCTAGATACCACGCAATGTTGGAATGGACCCACATATTCCACAAGCTAGTGTGTGTCATGGCCTGGTATAGCACTCTTATAGCTAGATCTATGAAGTGGGTGGGATCATGTTGGTCAGGTATTGACTCACACAACCACTAAGTTGGTGATGGTGTTTCTAGCCAACCCAGAGAGGTCTAGATCCCATGCAATGTTTACATGGGCCCACATTGGCTACAAGCTAGTGTGTGTCATGGCTTGGTAAACTAAAATTTATAGCTATATCTAGCAAGTATGTAGGATCATGTTGGCCATGTGTGATGCCATATACAACAACAAGTTGGTGAATGTGTTTCTATCGAGCCCAGAGAGGTGTCCCATGCATGCAATGTTGGCATGGCCCCACATTTTCCACAAGCTAGTGTGTGTCATGCCTTGGCATAACACTTTCATAGCTAGATCTATCAAGTGGGTGGGATCATGTTGCTAGGTGTAGTGACTCACACAACCACTAAGTTGATGATGGTGGTTCTAGCCAGCCCAGATAGGTCTAGACCCCATGCACTGTTGGCATGGCCCCACATTTTCCACAATCTAGTGTGTGTCATGGCTTGGCATCGAAAAATTATAGCTAGATCTAGCAAGTAGGTAGGATCATGTGGGCCAGGTGTAGTGACTCACACAGCCACTAAGTTGATGATGGTGTTTCTAGCCAACCCAAATAGGTCTAGATACCATGCAATGTTGGAATGGACCCACATCTTCCACAAGCTAGTGTGTGTCATGGCCTGACATAGCACTCTTATAACTAGATCTATGAAGTGGGTGGGATCATGTTGGTCAGGTGTAGTGACTCACACAGCCACTCAATTGATGATGGTGTTTCTAGCCAACCCAGAGAGTTCTAGATCCCATGCAATGTTTGCATGGGCCCACATTGGCCACAAGCTAGTGTGTGTCATGGCTTGGCAAACTAAAATTTATAGCTAGATCTAGCAAGTATGTAGGATCATGTTGGCCATGTGTGATGCCATATACAACAACAAGTTGGTGAATGTGTTTCTATCCAGCCCAGAGAGGTGTCCCATGCATGCAATGTTGGCATGGCCCCACATTTTCCACAAGCTAGTGTGTGTCATGCCTTGGCATAACACTTTCATAGCAAGATCTATCAAGTGGGTGGGATCATGTTGCTAGGTGTAATGACTCACACAACCACTAAGTTGATGATGGTGGTTCTAGCCAGCCCAGATATCTCTAGACCCCATGCACTGTTGGCATGGCCCACATTTTCCACAAGCTAGTGTGTGTCATGGCTTGGCATAGAAAAATTATAGCTAGATCTAGCAAGTAGGTAGGGTCATGTTGGCCAGGTGTAGTGAATCACACATCCACTAAGTTGATGATGGTTTTTCTAGCCAACCCAAATAGGTCTAGATACCAGGCAATGTTGGAATGGACCCACATATTCCACAAGCTAGTGTGTGTCATGGCCTGGCATAGCACTCTTATAGCTAGATCTATGAAGTGGGTGGGATCATGTTGGTCAGGTGTAGTGACTCACACAGCCACTAAGTTGGTGATGGTGTTTCTAGCCAACCCAGAGAGGTCTAGATCCCATGCAATGTTTGCATGGGCCCACATTGGCTACAAGCTAGTGTGTGTCATGGCTTGGCAAACTAAAATTTATAGCTATATCTAGCAAGTATGTAGGATCATGTTGGCCATGTGTGATGCCATATACAACAACAAGTTGGTGAATGTTTTTCTATCCAGCCCAGAGAGGTGTCCCATGCATGCAATGTTGGCATGGCCCCACATTTTCCACAAGCTAGTGTGTGTCATGCCTTGGCATAACACTTTCATAGCTAGATCTATCAAGTGGGTGAGATCATGTTGCTAGGTGTAGTGACTCACACAACCACTAAGTTGATGATGGTGGTTCTAGCCAGCCCAGATAGGTCTAGACCCCATGCACTGTTGGCATGGCCCCACATTTTCCACAATCTAGTGTGTGTCATGGCTTGGCATCGAAAAATTATAGCTAGATCTAGCAAGTAGGTAGGATCATGTGGGCCAGGTGTAGTGACTCACACAGCCACTAAGTTGATGATGGTGTTTCTAGCCAACCCAAATAGGTCTAGATACCATGCAATGTTGGAATGGACCCACATCTTCCACAAGCTAGTGTGTGTCATGGCCTGGCATAGCACTCTTATAGCTAGATCTATGAAGTGGGTGGGATCATGTTGTTCAGGTGTAGAGACTCACACAGCCAGTAAGTTGATGATGGTGTTTCTAGCCAACCTAGAGAGGTCTAGATCCCATGCAATGTTTGCATGGGCAAACATTTGCCACAAGCTAGTGTGTGTCATGGCTTGGCAAACTCAAATTTATAGCTAGATCTAGCATGTAGGTAGGATCATGTTGGCCAGGTGTGATGACATATACAACAACAAGTTGGTGAAGGTGTTTCTATCCAGCCCAGAGAGGTGTCCTATGCATGCAATGTTGTCATGGCCCCACATTTTCCACAAGCTAGTGTGTGTCATGCAGTGGCATAACACTTTTATAGCTAGATCTATCAAGTGGGTGGGATCATGTTGCTAGGTGTAGTGACTCACACAACCACTAAGTTGATGATGGTGGTTCTAGCCAGCCCAGATAGGTCTAGACCCCATGCACTGTTGGCATGGCCCCACATTTTCCACAAACTAGTGTGTGTCATAGCTTGGCATAGAAAAATTATAGCTCGATCTAGCAAGTAGGTAGGATCATGTTGGCCAGGTGTAGTGACTCACATAGCCACTAAGTTGATGATGGTGTTTCTAGCCAACCCAAATAGGTCTAGATACCATGCAATGTTGGAATGGACCCACATCTTCCACAAGCTAGTGTGTGTCATGGCCAGGCATAGCACTCTTATAGCTAGATCTATGAAGTGGGTGGGATCATGTTGGTCAGGTGTAGTGACTCACACAGCCACTAAGTTGATGATGGTGTTTCTAGCCAACCCAGAGAGGTCTAGATCCCATGCAATGTTTTCATGGGACCACATTTTCCACAAGCTAGTGTGTGTCATGGCTTGGCAAACTCAAATTTATAGCTAGATCTAGCAAGTAGGTAGGATCATGTTGGCCAGATGTGATGACATATACAACAACAAGTTGGTGAAGGTGTTGCTATCCAGCCCAGAGAGGTGTCCCATGGATGCAATGTTGGCATGACCCACATTTTCCACAAGCTAGTGTGTGTCATGCCTTGGCATAATACTTTTATAGCTAGATCTATCAAGTGGGTGGGATCATTTTGCTAGGTGTAGTGACTCACACAACCACTAAGTTGATGATGGTGGTTCTAACCAGTCCAGATAGGTCTAGACACCATGCACTGTTGGCATGGCCCCAAATTTTCCACAAGCTAGTGTGTGTCATGGCTTGGTATAGAAAAATTATAGCTCGATCTAGCAAGTAGGTAGGATCATGTTGGCCAGGTGTAGTGACTCACACAACCACTAAGTTGATGATGGTGTTTCTAGCCAACCCAAATAGGTCTAGATACCATGCAATGTTGGAATGGACCCCATCTTCCACAAGCTAGTGTGTGTCATGGCCTGGCATAGCACTCTTATAGCTAGATCTATGAAGTGGGTGGGATCATGTTGGTCAGGTGTAGTGACTCACACAGCCACTAAGTTGATGATGGTGTTTCTAGCCAACCCAGAGAGGTCTAGATCCCATGCAATGTTTTCATGGGACCACATTAGCCACAAGCTAGTGTGTGTCATGGCTTGGCAAACTCAAATTTATAGCTAGATCTAGCAAGTAGGTAGGATCATGTTGGCCAGGTGTGAAGACATATACAACAACAAGTTGGTGAAGGTGTTGCTATCCAGCCCAGAGAGGTGTCCCATGGATGCAATGTTGGCATAGCCCCACATTTTCCACAAGCTAGTGTGTGTCATGCCTTGGCATAATACTTTTATAGCTAGATCTATCAAGTGGGTGGGATCATTTTGCTAGGTGTAGTGACTCACACAACTACTAAGTTGATGATGGTGGTTCTAGCCAGCCCAGATAGGTCTAGACCCCATGCACTGTTGGCATGGCCCCAAATTTTCCACAAGCTAGTGTGTGTCATGGCTTGGTATAGAAAAGTTATAGCTAGATCTAGCAAGTAGGTACGGTCATGTTGGCCAGGTGTAGTGAATCACACATCCACTAAGTTGATGATGGTGTTTCTAGCCAACCCAAATAGGTCTAGATACCACGCAATGTTGGAATGGACCCACATCTTCCAGAAGCTAGTGTGTGTCATGGCCTGGCATAACACTCTTATAGCTAGATCTATGAAGTGGGTGGGATCATGTTGGTAAAGTGTAGTGACTCACACAGCCACTAAGTTGATGATGGTGTTTCTAGCCAACCCAGAGAGGTCTAGACCCCACGCAATGTTTGCATGGGCCCTCATTTTCCACAAGCTAGTGTGTGTCATGGCTTGGCAAACTCAAATTTATAGCTAGATCTAGCAAGTATGTAGGATCATGTTGGCCAGGTGTGATGACATATACAACAACAAGTTGGTGAATGTGTTTCTATCTAGCCCAGAGAAGTGTCCCATGCATGCAATGTTGGCATGGCCCCACATTTTCCACAAGCTAGTGTGTGTCATGCCTTGGCATAACACTTTTATAGCTAGATCTATCAAGTGGGTGGGATCATGTTGCTAGGTGTAGTGACTCACACAACCACTAAGTTGATGATGGTGGTTCTAGCCAGCCCAGATAGGTCTAGACCCCATGCACTGTTGGCATGGCCCCACATTTTCCACAAACTAGTGTGTGTCATAGCTTGGCATAGAAAAATTATAGCTCGATCTAGCAAGTAGGTAGGATCATGTTGGCTAGGTGTAGTGACTCACATAGCCACTAAGTTGATGATGGTGTTTCTAGCCAACCCAAATAGGTCTATATACCATGCAATGTTGGAATGGACCCACATCTTCCACAAGCTAGTGTGTGTCATGGCCTGGCATAACACTCTTATAGCTAGATCTATGAAGTGGGTGGGATCATGTTGGTCAAGTGTAGTGACTCACACAGCCACTAAGTTGATGATGGTGTTTCTAGCCAACCCAGAGAGGTCTAGACCCCACGCAATGTTTGCATGGGCCCTCATTTTCCACAAGCTAGTGTGTGTCATGGCTTGGCAAACTCAAATTTATAGCTAGATCTAGCAAGTATGTAGGATCATGTTGGCCAGGTGTGATGACATATACAACAACAAGTTGGTGAATGTGTTTCTATCTAGCCCAGAGAGGTGTCCCATGCATGCAATGTTGGCATGGCCCCACATTTTCCACAAGCTAGTGTGTGTCATGCCTTGGCATAACACTTTTATAGCTAGATCTATCAAGTGGGTGGGATCATGTTGCTAGGTGTAGTGACTCACACAACCACTAAGTTGATGATGGTGGTTCTAGCCATCCCAGATAGGTCTAGACCCCATGCACTGTTGGCATGGCCCCACATTTTCCACAAGCTAGTGTGTGTCATGGCTTGGCATGGAAAAATTATAGCTAGATCTAGCAAGTAGGTAGGATCATATTGTCCGGGTGTAGTGACTCACACAGCCACTAAGTTGATGATGGTGTTTCTAGCCAACCCAAATAGGTCTAGATACCATGCAATGTTGGAATGGACCCACATCTTCCACAAGCTAGTGTGTGTCATGGCCTGGCATAGCACTCTTATAGCTAGATCTATGAAGTGGGTGGGATCATGTTGGTCAGGTGTAGAGACTCACATAGCCACTAAGTTGATGATGGTGTTTCTAGCCAACCCGGAGAGGTCTAGATCCCATGCAATGTTTGCATGGGCCCACATTTGCCACAAGCTAGTGTGTGTCATGGCTTGGCAAACTCAAATTTATAGCTAGATATAGCATGTAGGTAGGATCATGTTGGCCAGGTGTGATGACATATACAACAACAAGTTGGTGAAGGTGTTTCTATCCAGCCCAGAGAGGTGTCCTATGCATGCAATGTTGTCATGGCCCCACATTTTCCATAAGCTAGTGTGTGTCATGCCGTGACATAACACTTTTATAGCTAGATCTATCAAGTTGGTGGGATCATGTTGCTAGGTGTAGTGACTCACACAACCACTAAGTTGATGATGGTGGTTCTAGCCAGCCCAGATAGGTCTAGACCCCATGCACTGTTGGCATGGCCCCACATTTGCCACAAGCTAGTGTGTGTCATAGCTTGGCATAGAAAAAATATAGCTCGATCTAGCAAGTAGGTAGGATCACGTTGGCCAGGTGTAGTGACTCACACAGCCACTAAGTTGATGATGGTGTTTCTAGCCAACCCAAATAGGTCTAGATACGATCCAATGTTGGAATGGACCCCATCTTCCACAAGCTAGTGTGTGTCATGGCCTGGCATAGCACTCTTACAGCTAGATCTTTTAAGTGGGTGGGATCATGTTGGTAAGGTGTAGTGACTCACACAGCCACTAAGTTGATGATGGTGTTTCTAGCCAACCCAGAGAGATCTAGATCCCATGCAATGTTTTCATGGGACCACATTTGCCACAAGCTAGTGTGTGTCATGGCTTGGCAAACTCAAATTTATAGCTAGATCTAGCAAGTAGGTAGGATCATGTTGGCCAGATGTGATGACATATACAACAACAAGTTGGTGAAGGTGTTGCTATCCATCCCAGAGAGGTGTCCCATGGATGCAATGTTGGCATGGCCCCACATTTTCCACAAGCTAGTGTGTGTCATGCCTTGGCATAATACTTTTATAGCTAGATCTATCAAGTGGGTGGGATCATGTTGCTAGGTGTAGTGACTCACACAACCACTAAGTTAATGATGGTGGTTCTAGCCAGCCCAGATAGGTCTAGACCCCATGCACTGTTGGCATGGCCCCACATTTTCCACAAGCTAGTGTGTGTCATGGCTTGGCATGGAAAAATTATAGCTAGATCTAGCAAGTAGGTAGGATCATATTGTCCGGGTGTAGTGACTCACACAGCCACTAAGTTGATGATGGTGTTTCTAGCCAACCCAAATAGGTCTAGATACCATGCAATGTTGGAATGGACCCACATCTTCCACAAGCTAGTGTGTGTCATGGCCTGGCATAGCACTCTTATAGCTAGATCTATGAAGTGGGTGGGATCATGTTGGTCAGGTGTAGAGACTCACATAGCCACTAAGTTGATGATGGTGTTTCTAGCCAACCCAGAGAGGTCTAGATCCCATGCAATGTTTGCATGGGCCCACATTTGCCACAAGCTAGTGTGTGTCATGGCTTGGCAAACTCAAATTTATAGCTAGATATAGCATGTAGGTAGGATCATGTTGGCCAGGTGTGATGACATATACAACAACAAGTTGGTGAAGGTGTTTCTATCCAGCCCAGAGAGGTGTCCTATGCATGCAATGTTGTCATGGCCCCACATTTTCCATAAGCTAGTGTGTGTCATGCCGTGACATAACACTTTTATAGCTAGATCTATCAAGTTGGTGGGATCATGTTGCTAGGTGTAGTGACTCACACAACCACTAAGTTGATGATGGTGGTTCTAGCCAGCCCAGATAGGTCTAGACCCCATGCACTGTTGGCATGGCCCCACATTTGCCACAAGCTAGTGTGTGTCATAGCTTGGCATAGAAAAAATATAGCTCGATATAGCAAGTAGGTAGGATCACGTTGGCCAGGTGTAGTGACTCACACAGCCACTAAGTTGATGATGGTGTTTCTAGCCAACCCAAATAGGTCTAGATACGATGCAATGTTGGAATGGACCCCATCTTCCACAAGCTAGTGTGTGTCATGGCCTGGCATAGCACTCTTATAGCTAGATCTATGAAGTGGGTGGGATCATGTTGGTCAGGTGTAGTGACTCACACAGCCACTAAGTTGATGATGGTGTTTCTAGCCAACCCAGAGAGGTCTAGATCCCATGCAATGTTTTCATGGGACCACATTTGCCACAAGCTAGTGTGTGTCATGGCTTGGCAAACTCAAATTTATAGCTAGATCTAGCAAGTAGGTAGGATCATGTTGGCCAGATGTGATGACATATACAACAACAAGTTGGTGAAGGTGTTGCTATCCAGCCCAGAGAGGTGTCCCATGGATGCAATGTTGGCATGGCCCCACATTTTCCACAAGCTAGTGTGTGTCATGCCTTGGCATAATACTTTTATAGCTAGATCTATCAAGTGGGTGGGATCATGTTGCTAGGTGTAGTGACTCACACAACCACTAAGTTGATGATGGTGGTTCTAGCCAGCCCAGATAGGTCTAGACCCCATGCACTGTTGGCATGGCCCCAAATTTTCCACAAGATAGTGTGTGTCATGGCTTGGTATAGAAAAGTTATAGCTAGATCTAGCAAGTAGGTACGGTCATGTTGGCCAGGTGTAGTGAAGCACACATCCACTAAGTTGATGATGGTGTTTCTAGCCAACCCAAATAGGTCTAGATACCACGCAATGTTGGAATGGACCCACATCTTCCACACGCTAGTGTGTGTCATGGCCTGGCATAACACTCTTATAGCTAGATCTATGAAGTGGGTGGGATCATGTTGGTCAAGTGTAGTGACTCACACAGCCACTAAGTTGATGATGGTTTCTAGCCAACCCAGAGAGGTCTAGACCCCACGCAATGTTTGCATGGGCCCTCATTTTCCACAAGCTAGTGTGTGTCATGGCTTGGCAAACTCAAATTTATAGCTAGATCTAGCAAGTATGTAGGATCATGTTGGCCAGGTGTGATGACATATACAACAACAAGTGGTGTGTGAATGTGTTTCTATCTAGCCCAGAGAGGTGTCCCATGCATGCAATGTTGGCATGGCCCACATTTTCCACAAAGCTAGTGTGTGTCATGCCTTGGCATAACACTTTTAGCTAGATCTATCAAGTGGGTGGGATCATGTTGCTAGGTGTAGTGACTCACACAACCACTAAGTTGATGATGGTGGTTCTAGCCATCCCAGATAGGTCTAGACCCCATGCACTGTTGGCATGGCCCCACATTTTCCACAAGCTAGTGTGTGTCATGGCTTGGCATGGAAAAATTATAGCTAATCTAGCAAGTAGGTAGGATCATATTGTCGGGTGTAGTGACTCACACAGCCACTAAGTTGATGATGGTGTTTCTAGCCAACCCAAATAGGTCTAGATACCATGCAATGTGTGGAATGGACCCACATCTTCCCCACAGCTAGTGTGTGTCATGGCCTGGCATAGCACTCTTATAGCTAGATCTATGAAGTGGGTGGGATCATGTTGGTCAGGTGTAGAGACTCACATAGCCACTAAGTTGATGATGGTGTTTCTAGCCAACCCGGAGAGGTCTAGATCCCATGCAATGTTTGCATGGGCCACATTTGCCACAAGCTAGTGTGTGTCATGGCTTGGCAAACTCAAATTTATAGCTAGATTAGCATGTAGGTAGGATCATGTTGGCCAGGTGTGATGACATATAAACAACAAGTTGGTGAAGGTGTTTCTATCCAGCCCAGAGAGGTGTCCTATGCATGCAATGTTGTCATGGCCCACATTTTCCATAAGCTAGTGTGTGTCATGCCGTGACATAACACTTTTATAGCTAGATCTATCAAGTTGGTGGGATCATGTTGCTAGGTGTAGTGACTCACACAACCACTAAGTTGATGATGGTGGTTCTAGCCAGCCCAGATAGGTCTAGACCCCATGCACCTGTTGGCATGGCCCCACATTTGCCACAAGCTAGTGTGTGTCATAGCTTGGCATAGAAAAAAATTATAGCTCGATCTAGCAAGTAGGTAGGATCACGTTGGCCAGGTGTAGTGACTCACACAGCCACTAAGTTGATGATGGTGTTTCTAGCCAACCCAAATAGGTAGATACGATCCAATGTTGGAATGGACCCCCATCTTCCACAAGCTAGTGTGTGTCATGGCCTGGCATAGCACTCTTACAGCTAGATCTTTTAAGTGGGTGGGATCATGTTGGTAAGGTGTAGTGACTCACACAGCCACTAAGTTGATGATGGTGTTTCTAGCCAACCCAGAGAGGTCTAGATCCCATGCAATGTTGCATGGGCCCACATTTGCCACAAGCTAGTGTGTGTCATGGCTTGGCAAACTCAAATTTATAGCTAGATCTAGCATGTAGGTAGGATCATGTTGGCCGGGGTGTGATGACATATACAACAACAAGTTGGTGAAGGTGTTTCTATCCAGCCCAGAGAGGTGTCCCATGGATGCAATGTTGTCATGGCCCACATTTTCCAAGCTAGTGTGTGTCATGCCGTGACATAACATTTTATAGCTAGATCTATCAAGTTGGTGGGATCATGTTGCTAGGTGTTAGTGACTCACACAACCACTAAGTTGATGATGGTGGTTCTAGCCAGCCCAGATAGGTCTAGACCCCCATGCACTGTTGGCATGGCCCCACATTTGCCACAAGCTAGTGTGTGTCATAGCTTGGCATAGAAAAATTATAGCTCGATCTAGCAAGTAGGTAGGATCATGTTGGCCAGGTGTAGTGACTCACACAGCCACTAAGTTGATGATGTGTTTTCTAGCCAACCAAATAGGTCTAGATACCATGCAATGTTGGAATGGACCCCATCTTCCACAAGCTAGTGTGTCATGGCCTGGCATAGCACTCTTATAGCTAGATCTATGAAGTGGGTGGGATCATGTTGGTCAAGTGTAGTGACTCACACAGCCACTAAGTTGATGATGGTGTTTCTAGCCAACCCAGAGAGGTCTAGATCCCATGCAATGTTTCATGGGACCACATTTGCCACAAGCTAGTGTGTGTCATGGCTTGGCAAACTCAAATTTATAGCTAGATCTATAAAGTAGGTAGGATCATGTTGGCCAGGTGTGAAGACATATACAACAACAAGTTGGTGAAGGTGTTGCTATCCAGCCAAGAGAGGGGTGTCCCATGCATGCAATGTTGGCATGGCCCCACATTTTTCCACAAGCTAGTGTGTGTCATGCCTTGGCATAACACTTTTATAGCTAGATCTATCAAGTGGGTGGGATCATTTTGCTAGGTGTAGTGACTCACACAACCACTAAGTTGATGATGGTGGTTCTAGCCAGCCCAGATAGGTCTAGACCCCATGTACTGTTGGCATGGCCACCAACTTTTGCCACAAGATAGTGTGTGTCATGGTTGGTATAGAAAAGTTATAGCTAGATCTAGCAAGTAGGTACGGGCATGTTGGGCATTGTAGTGAAGCACACATCACACTAAGTTGATGATGGTGTTTTCTAGCCAACCCAAATAGTCTAGATACCATGCAATGTTGGAATGGAACCACTGTTCCATAAGCTAGTGTGTGTCATGGCCTGGCATAACACTCTTATATCTAGATCTATGAAGTGGTGGGATCATGTTGGTCAAGTGTAGTGACTCACACAGCCCACTAAGTTGATGATGGTGTTTCTAGCCAACCCAGAGAGGTCTAGACCCCACGCATGTTTGCATGGGCCCTCATTTTTCCACAAGCTAGTGTGTGTCATGGCTTGGCAAACTCAAATTTATAGCTAGATCTAGCAAGTATGTAGGATCATGTTGGCCAGGTGTGATGACATATACAACAACAAGTTGGTGAATGTGTTTCTATCTAGCCCAGAGAGGTTGTCCCATGCATGCAATGTTGGCATGGCCCCACATTTTCCACAAGCTAGTGTGTGTCATGCCTTGGCATAACACTTTTATAGCTAGATCTATCAAGTGGGTGGGATCATGTTGCTAGGTGTGTAGGACTCACACAACCACTAAGTTGATGATGGTGGTTCTAGCCAGCCAGATAGGTTAAGACCCATGCACTGTGGCATGGCCCCACATTTGCCACAAGCTAGTGTGTTTCATAGCTTGGCCATAGAAAAATTATAGCTCGATCTAGCAAGTAGGTAGGATCATGTTGGCCAGGTGTAGTGACTCACACAGCCTACTAAGTGTGATGAGGTGTTTCTAGCCAAACCCCAATAGGTCTAGATACCATGCAATGTTGGAATGGACCCCATCTTCCACAAAGCTAGTGTGTGTCATGGCCTGGCATAGCACTCTTATAGCTAGATCTATGAAGTGGGTGGGATCAAGTTGGTCAGGTGTAGTGGCTCACACAGCCACTAAGTTGATGATGGTGTTTCTAGCCAACCCAGAGAGGTCTAGATCCCATGCAATGTTTCATGGGACCACTTTGCCACAAGCTAGTGTGTGTCATGGCTTGGCAAACTCAAATTTATAGCTAGATCTAGAAAGTAGGTAGGATCATGTTGGCCAGGTGT
>CAJUWN010002122.1:0-58599 GCA_910589765.1 Avena atlantica
GGCTCTGTTTAGGCCAATGAACATGCCCGAGCCCTTATACGCTACTGTTTTCAGACGGGTAAGGACCTGCTAGAGATGCTCTAAGTGGGACTGAACGCGGCCTGCCACCACCTATCATACGCACACATCACCCCGTTATGGCTTTGGTGAAGGTTTCTCTTTAGTGGGACTTGATCTTACCAGCTTGAAGATTGTTCTCCACAAGGGAGTTTTTGCGGATATCTCTCTCTTCTCTCTCTCTCTGGGCAGCCTCAAGATTGGTGGAATAAATAAAATTACTATAACATAGCAAAATTCGTAACAAAATTCTTAGGTAAAAACAGGAAACACAACGAAAATCAACAAAACTTGAAACATTTAGAAGGTAGTAGGAACTACCGGAGCAGTTTAGCAGCTCCACTAGCACGTTTTGTCTTCTTTCTCCATGGAAGACGTCCTACTCTTGAGGTAGTTAGGCATAGTACATCAAATGATTGATGTGTCATCCACGTTCATATATCACCTTCTTGGCTTTGATCAGCCAAGTTATCTTTTTACATCCGATTAATGGACTTGTTTATCCTTTACTTGGACTCGTGTAGGCTATCTCATATAAATTATCGGTTTTGATTACCTCATGTTTTGTTTAACCAAATATAAATAATTGTAAATATAAAATTATAATTATTATAATCATCATAATTTATTTTGATATTACATGTGTTTGTTATTATGGATGTGATATTTTTTTTCTACATAGTTGACCAAACTTCATTACTAAGTTTTACTTTGACAAGGAAAATGCATGGTAATTAAAAACATAGAGATTACAAGTAGAAGCACCATTTATCATTACTGGTTTATATCATAAATTGTTCTTTTGTTGGACGTACAATAGTGATGTGTTTTAATAATCTACCTACATCCATGTACTAACCATGTACCTTGTTCAAAGCCGTCGGTTCATAATGCGGCATTATGATCAATCATGCATTGACGAGGCAAATTAGTTATTGTTTTTCTTAACAGAAAAATACTATTCAAAGGAGAGCAAGTTGAGATGCAGATTCCAGTTCGAATAGTACGCAGATAATATACAAATTACGATTATGTGGCACAAGGCAATTATATTAATAAGAAGCATTCCGCGGTTCAACTTCCAACGCTCATAGGATCATGCTTTTCTGCTATTTGAGTCACGAGTCCGCTTTTTGAATAAGAATCTCAGGTCCCTTTAACTGCCAAGGAAAAAAAAATAATCTTCAGTGCTCCCTTCGTGGCAGTCTGGACTTTGTTGTCCTTACCTAATAGGACTGCAATCATCAGCTAACTCGGCAGTACTTCAGTACAACAAGGCTGACTACTTAATTGATTTGTTTATGTTTGCAAGAAATGTAAAATCTTGTGGGTAACAGAGACAAAGGTCCACCTGGTACTCTCGTGGTTAGCTAGCTAATCCTATCGTCTCTCCCTTGTTTCTTCTCTCTTTCCGAGGATGTATGCTTTGTACCTAACTTTGTTAGGATTGCTTTCATGCCACTTTTGACTGTTGTACGGTGTTCGGTGCAGTGGTACCTCGTGTGGTACTTCTCTTGGGAAATCCTATATAAAATCCCTCTTGTCCTCTTGCGTTGCATGACACAGATTTTATTTTTATTTTTGATACAACACGGCCAGCTGAACAGTATATGCTTCCAACTACACCCGTTTTAATCAGGGCTGTTCCAAATAATGCACAGATATGCGCCGGGCCAGCACCTTCCAGACGCTACAAGCCTCCATAGCCACACCACGACGGCGGTGCCTCCACAGTCACGGTCTATCCAGTGGCACAACAGTTTGGGCCTTCCCCTGGCATGCGCCCGTACTGGATGAACCTCGCCTTTGGATGATGAGAAGTAGGACGCGGCGGTACTAACCCTAGCACCTTTCCCATACAAAGTTGTCAAAATCGTAATTCTAAATCGGATCGGCACCTCTATGGTAGGATCGTAGATCGTAGGATCATAACTTTTAATTTAGAATCGTGAAATCATAGATTTTACTTAGTAGAATTGACCTACTACTCAATTTTGATTGTAAAGCCGTAGAATCGCATATAATAGACTCACGATTCTGACAACTTTGTTTCCGTAGTAGTACTAGACTATGTTTAGGTTTAAATTCAAGCAAATTTCGTTCAAACCTTATAAGTTTCATTAAATTTAAATAGTTGGAGGGCCGATAGTTCGGGTGGCTATGGTGTGCAGGGGCGGATCCAGGCCCCTGGCAACCAGGGCAACGGCCCGGGGCGCAGCGACGATGCTTAGGCTTGATGATGCACTATAGCAAAGTTTTAGGAGACATTGTAGCTAAAATTACTGAAGGTGGCCCGGGGCATAGTGAATTTCTAGATCCACCACTGATGGTGTGGGACGGTGTCTCTAAACTGCTAGCAATTTGGACAGCGTTGTGCAAACCAAATGTTGGCGTGCTTGCCGGCTACCCATTGGGGCGCCGGTGGAGATGCTCTTAGACGGTTGCGCTACTGCTCCATGTTCTCCGGAGCTGACCAATCTAGAGTTCTCCCATTTACTTAGATATAAATAGTTGGTCGAATGTTTATTCAAGGTTTTGTCCGATCGCTCATACATAAATAGGTCAAGGATCAGTTTTTATAATGCCACGTCAGCTAGTGTGTGATGTAATTGAGGCATGGATGTCTGACTGACACCGGTCGTCATTGTTGCCATGCCCGGTGCACATGCACGTACGACTATGAGCTGTTTTTTTTTAAGACAGACCGGGCTTATCAGAGAGTACATCATCCGTTGACGCCTGCGGACCTATGTCAGGGGTGTACGTCGCCCTGGTTCTTGGAACATCTCAGGAATTCAACGGTGCACACGACCGAAGTTTGATCAGCTCAGTGCCATTTTTGTCTGGTTGAACTCTTCCTTGCCACGTACACTATCGTACACGTATTGCACTTCACGGACCATATCTCGGCGAGACGGGGACTATACCTAAGTGGGACTATAAAAACTCTCTCTTACTATAATTGCCTAGTGCCTCATAATCTTAATTTGTTATATTATCTGCGTACTATTCGAACTGGAATCTGCATCTCAACTTGCTCTCCTTTGAATATTATTTTTTCTATTAAGAAAAACAATAACTAATTTGCCTCGTTTGATGCATGATTGATCATGCTGCGACATTATGGATCGGCGGCTTAGAACACTGTACGCTGATTAGTACATGGATGTAAATAGATTATTAAAATAAATCAGTGTTGTACGATCCAACAAAAAAACAATTCATGATATAAACTAGAAATAATAAACGGTGCCTCTACATGTACTCTCTACGTTTTTTTATTGCTGTGCATTTTCATTTTTCAAAGTAAAATTTCATAAAGTTTGAGCAATTATATGTAAAAAAATGTCTACATCCACAATACCAAAGACATATAATATGAAAATAATTCATGGTGAATTCTAATAATGTTAGTTTTATAGTACAATTATTTATTTGGTTGAATAAAACATGGGGTAATTTATATGAGTTAGCCTACATGGGTCCAAGTCAACTAATGCGATGTAAAAAAACAAGTCCGCTAATCCACTATTTCATTGTATTGCGTTGAAAACCTTTTTTTGTAGTTACCCTTACCCAGGCTATGTGTATCTTGAAAGAAAGTCATATCTTAGAACTGGATGACACCGACCATTTGCTCTACTATTCCTAACTACCGCAAGAGTAGGACGAAGACAAAACGTGACAGTGGAGCTGCTAAGCTGCTCCGCTGGTTCATACTACCTTCCAAATTTTCCGGTAACACAAGAGCAGTAGCAACCTGCCGAAATCGTCATGCCTAGTTTTGTTCTTTTTTGTTGTGTTTTACTCTTTTTACCCAAGACATTTGCTGTTGTTTTTTGTTTTGTTTGAAAAATGACATTTTTATTCATTCATTCCACCAATCTTGAGGCTTTCCAGAGAGAGTACAATCCTCCAAACTCCATTGTGGAGAACGATCTTCAGGTTGCTCGGAGATAAGGTCCCCACCAAAGAGAAACCTTCAACAAAGGTATAACGGGATGATGTGTGCAGGCTGCATCTAATAGTTCCATTTAGGTTTTTGAACAGTCAAAGGGGTCTGGACAACCCTAGAAGCTGTGATTAAGAAACGTTGCATGTACATGATTAGGGAGGCCTCTAGCAAAAAGCACTCTAGCCAGGCTAGAAAACAAGAAAAAGGGGCCTCCACTTTACACAAAGCACCTCAACCTAAAAAGAAAGATTACAATCTAATCCCTGGGTGCCTCCGCCATCGAACTTCGGCGATCGTGAGCCAAAGACGAGATCGAAGACTCTTGCTCGTGACGCTTTCTGAGCCGGAGAAGCAATGCCGCCGGCCAAATCGAACTCTCCGGGGACGAACCACTTGTCGAGGACGATCTGTTGAGCTCCGGTGCAAAGCTTGAGAGGGCCTCTGATGGAGGTTGAAACCCTAAGCCGCCATTCGGCCAGAATGGGCAGTGATCCAGCGGCCACGCCACCAAAAGACCATTGCGAGGAAGAACCAGAGGGCGCAGCTTCAATAGGCTTCGACTTCGTCTTCCACATCAAAGCGCCCTCCCTTATGTCCCTCACCACCACGGCAGGTCGAGAGAAGGAGAGGGAGCTCGACGCCTTGCACGCCGCCGAGAACCCAACGAGCTTTATGACCGAACCACCGCAACCCCCGCAAGCCTTCATCGCTCCTACCATAGGAGCAGAGAGGGAGAGGGGGCCGTGCGACCTTCTGTTGCCGCTCGACAGCCACCAGAATTAGCTCGGAGATGCTCCACCGCTTCGCCACCAGCAAGAAATCTTCGCACTCCCCCCGCCACCACGGCCGGCCAGACTAGCGGGGGCTCACCGGACAGAGCACCGGAGACAACTTTATTTGAAGAAGAGGTGTCCCACGCTGCCGTCTTCAGACCGCCATGAATTCAAAGCGCGCCGACGAGGAACCCTAAGCCCCAGATCTGGCTGGTCAGATCTCGAGCTCCTCTCCTAACTACGGCCAAAACGCCCAACCCCAGCAAACTGCCACAACTACAACCTAACCTAACTACTCCGATGCCTCCCCTTCGCCATCTCCAACCGACAACGCCGGCGGTGAAAGCTCGAGGGCGGCCCGGCTGCTGAGGAGCGCCACTCAAGGAGAGAGGAGGTGGGGGTGGGGGTGGGGGGACGCGTGGAGAGAAAGGGGGACCGAAAGCCTACTCTAGTAAGAAGCATTCCGTCTGTGCTTGCAAGGTTTCGAACTCTCATGGGATCATGTGTTTTTGGCTCTCGAGTCACGAGTCCCCTTTTTGAACAAGAATCTCATCAAGTCCCTTTAACTGCTATGGGAAAAAAATCTTCAGTGCTCCCCTCGTGGCAGTCTAGACTTTGTTGTCCTTACACTACAGCGACGGCTACGCCGACGGCTAAAAGCCCTCGGCGTAGCCAGCATTGCCGTCGGCATACGCTACGCCGAGGGCTGCCGTCGGCGTAGCCCCCTCGGCGAAGGTCTCCCTCGGCGGAGCAAAAACGGCCGTCGGCGTAGCAGAAAACCGTCGGCGTAGCTCTATGCCGACGGCCGAGGCGGGCCCGTCGGCGTAACGGTCGTCGGCGAACGGCGGCGCTGCCGTTAGGCGGCCGCTAACGGCGCACCGTATACGTCGACGGCCGTACCCTTGGCGTATGGTGGCCACGTGGCACGCGCTGGGCCTCCCCAGGAGGGGGCTACGCCGACGGCCTCGCCCTCGGCGTATGTGGACGCGTGTCCACCGCCTGAGCCTCTCAGGCTGGCGCTAGGCTGACGGCCTGCCCTCGGTGTAGGTGCAGGTGCTACGCCGACGGCAGTGCCCTCGGCGTAGCCTGACCATATGGCACATGGCAGAGGCTACGCCGAGGGCATTGCCGTCGGCGTATCACATACACAATTTTTTTTTGAATTTTTCTCAGCAACACTCATAGCAGCCATACATCATCCATGCATACATCCATACATCATCCATGCATACATCCATACAGCCATACATCATCCATACATCCATGCAATATATATTCCACACATTAGTCATACATCATCCATACAGCCACACATGTATCAACATCAGTCATACAAGATCATCCATACATTAGTCATACAAGATCATCGACATCATCACACATCCCTACAACTCTGGAGGAGACGGGGTGTACCCGAGATCTCCCCTGGTGAAAAGTGGCGACCTCTGCCGAGGGTTGCGTCCAGTAGAAGCAGCAGAAGAGCCACCTGGCGAGGGAGTAGGAGAAGTGTGAAGTTCGGGAGAACCACCTGCAGAATGGCCAGGAGATGGACCATGGTCATGAAGCGGTGTGATCTGACGCCCATCCGGCGAGGCGTGGTCAAAGTGCCGGTTCCTAGAAGCTCCCGTTCCCTACATGTTGCCTACATGTTAGCAACTTGCGAGGCAAAGTAAAGCGATAACCAGTGGGTTAGCAAAGAACTTACCGGTGTCGATGCGTAGTAGGTCCTAGCGAAGCTTTCCTTCGATTGCAAAAATGGCGCCGGACCTGGCATGGGAGGCACGGGCCCCAAATCTCTATTCTGCCCAGTTTGAATATTCACCATCATGTCCTGCAAGATAGTTTAGAAGTCAGGCCGTAGTACAACAAACGGGGGAAGTGGGACTTGTATATTTTGCAAAAATAAAGGTTCGGACTTACATTTACGTATTGCATGTAGATCGCAAACGCCTCTTGATGCTGCCGAAAGGCTACCTGATATTCCTCATAAACGGTATCGTAGGCCGCGTCTAACTCAGGCTACAATTTCAAATACAAGGAATCTCGTCAGTGGTTAGCCATGCAGGAACAAAAGTCATAAAGATGATGAGACGGGATAGGGGGGCCGTCGGCGGGGTAGGTAGCCTTGAGACGGCTGAAGCTCGTGCTGAGGGTAGGCTTGACCTTCTTATTCAGAATCTTGAGGCGTCCATGCTGCAATCCGTGCCCCGACAGGACCAACGACTCCTCGTCGATCTCCGCGTGAATGGGGTCATCCACATGGGGGTGACGAGCCTTCACCATCGTGTTGTAGTTCCCCAAGTCGTTCTGGGCAGTGCCGGCAACGAGGGTTGAGGCTCCGAGTAATTGGGCTTCTTTCGCCGCATCATCTCATAGACGGCGACGTCATGAATCACCTCCCCGGGTTGTGCCTCGGCCACCTGTATCGCGAAAAGAAAATATTATGCATATGAAGTACAAACATAAGCAGAAATGCACGCAGGTCGTTCCGTGTATATACGTACCACCTTCCCCTTGAAGCGGTCAAAGTTGCGGTTTCCCGCGCAGTGCGTTCCACCATCGCCTTGGTTATCCGCGTTCCGCCTCGACAAGGCTGCAAACTCCTCGTCTTCTCTGAGCCACCTCGTCCTAACCAGCTCCTCCCATGCGAGTCGATGCGGCTCGGCCCAATCGGGGATAACCTGAAAATGCAATAGTCAACTCCAGACAATGCAATGGAAACTTAGAAGCAATGTAGAATCTCATTGACATTTTACTCACCGACATGTACTCTTCTGGCGTCATCGAGTACTCAGGATTAGGGTTCCTACCGACAATGTCTTCCTTCCTGACCCTCACGCCCCTGTCAGCCCAGAAGTGGCTAGCGGTCGTGACCTTCTGGTTGTACCACACCTGGGGGGTCAACTTCACACAAGCCCCAAGCAAAGTCCTCTGCGCCTTCTCCTGGTCCTCCTCGGCCACACGGTAAAAGCACTTCAATCATGCATAAGAGTCATGAGTTAGCACGGTGGGGTCATCAAGTATGAATATAACTCGAGAAATATGCCTTACCCAAAACTTGGTGATGACAGCATCAGCAGCTGTCGGAAAGCCCGGGACACGGGTAGTCTGGTAGTCCGCCTAAGTAGTAGCTAGCTTCCTGTCACCCTCGGGGGTAATGTGATAGCCCGGCCAGAACTTCCTAATCAGAGCTCCAACGAGGCTGTTAGGAAGGCGAGCCTTGGTCCCCGGAGAAATGTCCAATTGCTGCACACAAATAAACATTAGTACACAATAATTATTTATGACCAACATGAAATAAAATGTTTTAAATTGCCAAATTAGTACACTTACTCAAGGCCATCTGGAATAATAAGGGCTTTCGCCTCCTGAGTCCTAGGCTCAAACTTCTCGTCAGGAACTCCCGATTCCCCACGATTCCGCAATTTCTTCGGCCCCACCAACTCGCGGCTAGTGTCCGCCTCCGTATCGGTCCCCGCCTCCCTCTCGGTCCTCGCCTCCCTCTCAGACTCTGCCTCCCTCTCGGCCCTGAAAGGCTGCTCTGTCAGGAACAACTCAGGAGCCACGTCGCCAGAAGCAGAGGGTGGTGGGTCAAAGTCCACGCCTCCTCCCGTGGCACCTCGTCCTCGTCCTCCTCGACCTCGGCCTCGACCCCGTCCTCCGCCAGCAGGAGCAAGATCGGGGTAACACGAATTGGGATTTGGCTGTCTCCCACTCCGTATAGCTCTTTTCTTGCGCTGCTTCAGCGCATTAAGCAAGGACGAACTGGTTGCCTTGCCGCTGCTCATATTGTTCAATCGCCTGCATTAAGTAAGAGAAAACAGTTAAGCACAAAGACATAATAAAATGTATACACAAAGAATAAAGGCATAATGCAATTAAGAAAACAGTTAAGCACAAAGACAAAATAAAATGCATTAAAAAATAAATACTCACTATCATTTTCATTTTCATTCTCATTCTCATTCTCATTCTCATTCTCACTATCACTATCTTTTGAGTAGAAATCTGGATTCTCATCGAAGGGTGTAGGCTCATCATCGTTGTCATTCTCGGTATGGAGCTTATCTTACTTAATAGTGGGAACATCATCGGGCCAGTAGGTTGTCGCGGCGTCTGCCATCTCCCGAAGGCATGTTGCTTCAGCTATGCATGCTTCAATCTTGGCTTTGTTTCCAGTTATCTTTCGAATATACTTAAACTCTCTCTCAATACAAAATTGCCAACGAAATTGCACCGCCCCCCCAATAGTGCCTCGTTCGCGAGGTGCACAATGAGATGTGCCATCGGAGTAAAGAAGCCTGGCGGAAAGATCATCTCCAAATTGCATAGCAACTCCGGCACCTGAACTTGCAGCTTCTCAATCACCAGAGGACATATCTGCTTAGCACAGAGGGTGCGGAAGAAATGGCTCAACTCCACAAGCACTCGCCATACTTTTTCGGGGAGATACCCTCGAACCATCACCGGCATCAGCCGCTCAATCCATATATGATAGTCGTGACTCTTGAGCCTGATGACTTGTCCCGTCAAAAGATTGACTCCCTTACTTATATTCGAACAATAACCGTCAGGGAACATCACGACGTATTTGAGTCACCTAAATGACTCCTTCTTTTGGACATTATCAAGGCAGTAGTAGGCATGCGGCTTGAACCAATTATTTCGACGGACAGTAGGAGGCTGCATGTGTAATATCTTCCTATCACAAAGCTTCTCAACATCGACTATAGCCTTGACATTTTCCTTTGACTTCCCAGGAATGTTCAGGACTGTGTGAAAAAGGGACTCCCCGACATTCTTTTTGGTGTGCATCACATCAATGTTATGGGGAAGTTCGAGGTCCTTGTAATACACGAGATTCGTTAAGGCTGCCACGTGAGTCCAATTATGCGTTACACCATATCCCGCAAATTGATGGCCAGTTCCCGGCGCCGCGGGCACGAGAGCACGTATCTCGGCATCAACAACTGCACCCTCGAACTTTGGTACCTCTTTTACTTCATGCACAACTTTTCCCTTCTTGAAGTTCTTTCTATCTTCTCTGAACGAATGATTTCTTTTGAGGTACTGTCGATTCGTGTCAAACGCAACATATTTGCGACCCGACTTTAGCCAAAGGAACTCAAGTCGGTGCCTGCACACTGGGCATGGCCACTTACCAGCTGTACACCATCCGCACGTTAGGGCGTACCCGGGCATGTCATGCATAGTATATTGTAACCAAACTTTCATCTAAAAGTTTCTCTTTGATGCTCGGTCATATGTCAACGTCCCGTGTATCCAAGAGTGGTTCAAATCATCCACAATCGTCTGCATGTATACACTCAAGTTCTTCCCCTGATACTCTGGTCCTGGAATTATCAGCGACAAAAACATGGTCTTCCGTTGCATTAATACTCCGGGAGGGAGATTGAGCGGAATAACATACACCGGACAGCAGCTGTACGAGGCCGTCGACATACCATATGGGTTGAAGCCATCTATTGCTACCGCAATTCTAACATTCCGAGCCTCTTCTGCCCACCGGGGGTATTTGTCATCGAAGTTCTTCCATGCCTTACCATCAGATGGATGTCCCATCTCTTCCGTCCGTGCCCGTCCTCGTATCGTTTCCCCTTCTTGTGCCACGTCATCTGTTTGACAGTCTCCTCGCTCAAGTAAAGCCGTTGGATTCTTTTTATGAATGGGAGATACCAAAGTATCTTCTTAGCGACCTTCTACTGCCTCACCTGACCATCCTTCCCCTTTATCTCTTCATATCTAGAGGCCTTACAAATGGAGCAGTACTTGTCACCCTCAAACTGTTTCCAAAACAAAAGGCAGCCTTTTGGACAACAATCTATCTTTTCATAATCCATTTTGAGCTCCTTCATGAGTTTCCTCGTTTCGTGAAAGGTTTTAGGCAGACAATGCCCTTCGGGCAACATGTTACCACATGTTCTCAGATTAGCTTCAAAGTGAGAACGGGTGGCGGAGTACTGGCACTTGTCGGCTAGACACTGAGAGATGGCATCGAGCTGAGAAATCTTTGCACCCTCGTACAGAGGCCTCTTAGTCGCGGCCATCATATCAAGGAAGGCCTTCGCGGTTGGCTCCGGTTCTAGCGGTTCCTCCGGTTCTGGTGATTCCTCCCGTGGAGGTGGCGAATTCGGCTGGTCGGCATCGATAAGATCATCTAGCATGTTTCTAATCCCATCGTGCTCATTGCCATTGAGCCGCTGACGCATCACCTCACCTCTGTCACGTTCGTACCGAGCAAAGTCGACTTGCGTGACATAGTTAGACATGTACCCATATTGCAGAAGGTGTTTGTACATGTCATGCTTTCCCTGACGATGACGCTTAGTGCAATGAGCGCAGGGACAAACTGCCCGAACCATTGCCTTCGAACCACGCGCTAACTCATTCACTAACAAATGAGTGTTCCGTACCCAATCGTCTGTTTTATTAGTCGCACTAATACGGCCACTATACATCCACCCATTATCAGCCATCCTCTTCTGCTTTGTTGGGAGACAAACAACAAATATAACATTTTATATCAAACAGGAGATTAAATGCTTCATATTTTTACGCATTCATCAACCTACATGTCCAATAGGAAAAGAGGGTCCTAACCAGCCGCCGGATCCGTAGATTGGGTAAGTTCTCCCTGGTTCTACCCGATCCAAGCAGAATTTCGGCAGCACCTCCCCGCTGCTCTCCCGATACACGTCTCGACAAAAAGCCAAGAGGATGTGCATCCGGAGAACAACGAGGAGGCGGCACCAAAATCCTGTCTCGAGTCGAGGTAGAGCCAGGGAGAACCAAACCCAACTACGAATCCACCGACTGCCCGATAAAAGCCATAAGCGTTACGGTCCAAAATATGCGAGACCACTAATGCATATTAAGTCGCGTAACGCTTACGGTCGGGATGACGCCTAGGTGACGCGACAGACTTGGTGATCTAGACACAAAAATAAAACCTAGGTACAAGAGAGGCGAACTGATTCTCACCCTCGGCGGTAGAGGAAGTAGTCGATCAACCGAGTGTCGAGGTCGGCGACGGAACTCGGAGACGGGATCAAGGTGTCACCTACACCATCTCCCGCAACGACAGTCAGTCCGCCAAGGATGGTCACTCCCGAAACACTACAAAGTCTGTACATTGACATAAAGAGAACACCTTAGTAAACATGCAACACACTCACGGCCCTAGTGTGGCTTCTCTCTTCAACGGCCATATGACCAAGCTAGTTTGCCACTAACCAACGGCCTAATCCTAGCAACTCGTGCATGCATATCACTTAACAAATGATAAACTACTAATAGATGCAACTAATAAATTCTAACAAGATTAACAACAAGATTTAATCTAACAAAATTAAATATTTGCTTCTAGAGGGGAGTGGAGGAGGTACCTGCAGAGGGGTCCGAGCTCGAGGAGGAGGGGGAGAGCTTGGGAGGAGGGGGCGAGGTCGGGGAGGAGGAAGCCGAGGTCGGGGAGGAGGGGGCCGAGATCGGGGAGGTGGAAGGGAGGAGGGAGGAAGGCCAGGGAGGAGGAGGAGAGCTTGGGGAGGAGGGGGCAAGGTCAGGAGGAGGGGGAGAGCTCGGGGAGGGGGGGGAGGGGGGCGAGCTCGGGGAGGAGAAAGGGAGGAGGGAGGAAGGTCAGGGAGGAGGGGGCCGAGCTCGGGGAGGAGGAAGGGAGGAGGGAGGAAGGCGGCTGGCGGCGGGGAGGAGGGAGGGAGGCGGCGGTGGGGGAGGGAGGAGGCGGTGGCGCTCGGGGACCAGCTCGGGTAGGAGGAAGGGAGGAGGGAGGAAGGCGGCTGGCGGCGGGGAGGAGGGAGGCGGCGGTGGGGGAAGGCCGGGGTCGGGGGAGGGAGGAGGCGGTGGAGCTCGGGGGAGGGAGGAGGCGTGGCTGCTGGCGGCGGGGTCGGGGTCGGGAGCGGGCGCGGGCAGAGAGCGATTGGTGAGAGGAGGAGGGGTCGGGGGCGGGCGCGTGGGAGCCAAAGTAGGATAGGGCTACGCCAACGGCCAGGCATACGCCGAGGGCAGCCGTCGGCGTAGCTAGGGTTTTTTTTAAAATTATTTTTTGAAAGAAGGGTCTTTTGTTTAATATCAAATTTTACAACATACTTTATTTAGTGTCTACTATTATAGAAGAAACTATATATATATATATATAATTTTTTATTTCGTCTTGTGCTTGTTTTCCAAGCAAACCCTAGATTGGGCTAAACGGGGAGCCCGGCGTAGATCTCTCTTGTTTTGTGTTTGTTTAGGTCATAGGGTGATGTAAAACCATGTTGGCTCACAAGTTGGGGCACTATCCTACCCGGTTTCACCTCGACGGGGAGATTCCCCCCTTATACGGGTACGGAACCTTCGCCTCTAGGTTAGAGCGCATGCATGCGAGGGGGGACACATGCAAGCACCTATACCAACCTCTCACCACACTCACACACATATGCTAGGGTCACATGCAAGTTTTCATCTCATTCCAATGTTCTCGTGGTCTTCCTCCGGCGAAACCCTGATCTCTGTGCGCACTCGGATCGTCTACCCCCCTAGACGTTCCTCTGACAGGGGTAGCCCGGCGTAGCTCTCTCTTGTTTTGTGTTTGTTTAGGTCATAGGGTGATGTAAAACCATGTTGGTTCACAAGTTGGGGCACTATCCTACCCGGTTTCACCTCGACGGGGAGATTCCCCCCTTATACGGGTACGGAACCTTCGCCTCTAGGTTAGAGCGCATGCATGCGAGGGGGGACACATGCAAGCACCTATACCAACCTCTCACCACACTCACACACATATGCTAGGGTCACATGCAAGTTTTCATCTCATTCCAATGTTCTCGTGGTCTTCCTCCGGCGAAACCCTGATCTCTGTGCGCACTCGGATCGTCTACCCCCCTAGACGTTCCTCTGACAGGGGTAGCCCGGCGTAGCTCTCTCTTGTTTTGTGTTTGTTTAGGTCATAGGGTGATGTAAAACCATGTTGGTTCACAAGTTGGGGCACTATCCTACCCGGTTTCACCTCGACGGGGAGATTCCCCCCTTATACGGGTACGGAACCTTCGCCTCTAGGTTAGAGCGCATGCATGCGAGGGGGGACACATGCAAGCACCTATACCAACCTCTCACCACACTCACACACATATGCTAGGGTCACATGCAAGTTTTCATCTCATTCCAATGTTCTCGTGGTCTTCCTCCGGCGAAACCCTGATCTCTGTGCGCACTCGGATCGTCTACCCCCCTAGACGTTCCTCTGACAGGGGTAGCCCGGCGTAGCTCTCTCTTGTTTTGTGTTTGTTTAGGTCATAGGGTGATGTAAAACCATGTTGGTTCACAAGTTGGGGCACTATCCTACCCGGTTTCACCTCGACGGGGAGATTCCCCCCTTATACGGGTACGGAACCTTCGCCTCTAGGTTAGAGCGCATGCATGCGAGGGGGGACACATGCAAGCACCTATACCAACCTCTCACCACACTCACACACATATGCTAGGGTCACATGCAAGTTTTCATCTCATTCCAATGTTCTCGTGGTCTTCCTCCGGCGAAACCCTGATCTCTGTGCGCACTCGGATCGTCTACCCCCCTAGACGTTCCTCTGACAGGGGTAGCCCGGCGTAGCTCTCTCTTGTTTTGTGTTTGTTTAGGTCATAGGGTGATGTAAAACCATGTTGGTTCACAAGTTGGGGCACTATCCTACCCGGTTTCACCTCGACGGGGAGATTCCCCCCTTATACGGGTACGGAACCTTCGCCTCTAGGTTAGAGCGCATGCATGCGAGGGGGGACACATGCAAGCACCTATACCAACCTCTCACCACACTCACACACATATGCTAGGGTCACATGCAAGTTTTCATCTCATTCCAATGTTCTCGTGGTCTTCCTCCGGCGAAACCCTGATCTCTGTGCGCACTCGGATCGTCTACCCCCCTAGACGTTCCTCTGACAGGGGTAGCCCGGCGTAGCTCTCTCTTGTTTTGTGTTTGTTTAGGTCATAGGGTGATGTAAAACCATGTTGGTTCACAAGTTGGGGCACTATCCTACCCGGTTTCACCTCGACGGGGAGATTCCCCCCTTATACGGGTACGGAACCTTCGCCTCTAGGTTAGAGCGCATGCATGCGAGGGGGGACACATGCAAGCACCTATACCAACCTCTCACCACACTCACACACATATGCTAGGGTCACATGCAAGTTTTCATCTCATTCCAATGTTCTCGTGGTCTTCCTCCGGCGAAACCCTGATCTCTGTGCGCACTCGGATCGTCTACCCCCCTAGACGTTCCTCTGACAGGGGTAGCCCGGCGTAGCTCTCTCTTGTTTTGTGTTTGTTTAGGTCATAGGGTGATGTAAAACCATGTTGGTTCACAAGTTGGGGCACTATCCTACCCGGTTTCACCTCGACGGGGAGATTCCCCCCTTATACGGGTACGGAACCTTCGCCTCTAGGTTAGAGCGCATGCATGCGAGGGGGGACACATGCAAGCACCTATACCAACCTCTCACCACACTCACACACATATGCTAGGGTCACATGCAAGTTTTCATCTCATTCCAATGTTCTCGTGGTCTTCCTCCGGCGAAACCCTGATCTCTGTGCGCACTCGGATCGTCTACCCCCCTAGACGTTCCTCTGACAGGGGTAGCCCGGCGTAGCTCTCTCTTGTTTTGTGTTTGTTTAGGTCATAGGGTGATGTAAAACCATGTTGGTTCACAAGTTGGGGCACTATCCTACCCGGTTTCACCTCGACGGGGAGATTCCCCCCTTATACGGGTACGGAACCTTCGCCTCTAGGTTAGAGCGCATGCATGCGAGGGGGGACACATGCAAGCACCTATACCAACCTCTCACCACACTCACACACATATGCTAGGGTCACATGCAAGTTTTCATCTCATTCCAATGTTCTCGTGGTCTTCCTCCGGCGAAACCCTGATCTCTGTGCGCACTCGGATCGTCTACCCCCCTAGACGTTCCTCTGACAGGGGTAGCCCGGCGTAGCTCTCTCTTGTTTTGTGTTTGTTTAGGTCATAGGGTGATGTAAAACCATGTTGGTTCACAAGTTGGGGCACTATCCTACCCGGTTTCACCTCGACGGGGAGATTCCCCCCTTATACGGGTACGGAACCTTCGCCTCTAGGTTAGAGCGCATGCATGCGAGGGGGGACACATGCAAGCACCTATACCAACCTCTCACCACACTCACACACATATGCTAGGGTCACATGCAAGTTTTCATCTCATTCCAATGTTCTCGTGGTCTTCCTCCGGCGAAACCCTGATCTCTGTGCGCACTCGGATCGTCTACCCCCCTAGACGTTCCTCTGACAGGGGTAGCCCGGCGTAGCTCTCTCTTGTTTTGTGTTTGTTTAGGTCATAGGGTGATGTAAAACCATGTTGGTTCACAAGTTGGGGCACTATCCTACCCGGTTTCACCTCGACGGGGAGATTCCCCCCTTATACGGGTACGGAACCTTCGCCTCTAGGTTAGAGCGCATGCATGCGAGGGGGGACACATGCAAGCACCTATACCAACCTCTCACCACACTCACACACATATGCTAGGGTCACATGCAAGTTTTCATCTCATTCCAATGTTCTCGTGGTCTTCCTCCGGCGAAACCCTGATCTCTGTGCGCACTCGGATCGTCTACCCCCCTAGACGTTCCTCTGACAGGGGTAGCCCGGCGTAGCTCTCTCTTGTTTTGTGTTTGTTTAGGTCATAGGGTGATGTAAAACCATGTTGGTTCACAAGTTGGGGCACTATCCTACCCGGTTTCACCTCGACGGGGAGATTCCCCCCTTATACGGGTACGGAACCTTCGCCTCTAGGTTAGAGCGCATGCATGCGAGGGGGGACACATGCAAGCACCTATACCAACCTCTCACCACACTCACACACATATGCTAGGGTCACATGCAAGTTTTCATCTCATTCCAATGTTCTCGTGGTCTTCCTCCGGCGAAACCCTGATCTCTGTGCGCACTCGGATCGTCTACCCCCCTAGACGTTCCTCTGACAGGGGTAGCCCGGCGTAGCTCTCTCTTGTTTTGTGTTTGTTTAGGTCATAGGGTGATGTAAAACCATGTTGGTTCACAAGTTGGGGCACTATCCTACCCGGTTTCACCTCGACGGGGAGATTCCCCCCTTATACGGGTACGGAACCTTCGCCTCTAGGTTAGAGCGCATGCATGCGAGGGGGGACACATGCAAGCACCTATACCAACCTCTCACCACACTCACACACATATGCTAGGGTCACATGCAAGTTTTCATCTCATTCCAATGTTCTCGTGGTCTTCCTCCGGCGAAACCCTGATCTCTGTGCGCACTCGGATCGTCTACCCCCCTAGACGTTCCTCTGACAGGGGTAGCCCGGCGTAGCTCTCTCTTGTTTTGTGTTTGTTTAGGTCATAGGGTGATGTAAAACCATGTTGGTTCACAAGTTGGGGCACTATCCTACCCGGTTTCACCTCGACGGGGAGATTCCCCCCTTATACGGGTACGGAACCTTCGCCTCTAGGTTAGAGCGCATGCATGCGAGGGGGGACACATGCAAGCACCTATACCAACCTCTCACCACACTCACACACATATGCTAGGGTCACATGCAAGTTTTCATCTCATTCCAATGTTCTCGTGGTCTTCCTCCGGCGAAACCCTGATCTCTGTGCGCACTCGGATCGTCTACCCCCCTAGACGTTCCTCTGACAGGGGTAGCCCGGCGTAGCTCTCTCTTGTTTTGTGTTTGTTTAGGTCATAGGGTGATGTAAAACCATGTTGGTTCACAAGTTGGGGCACTATCCTACCCGGTTTCACCTCGACGGGGAGATTCCCCCCTTATACGGGTACGGAACCTTCGCCTCTAGGTTAGAGCGCATGCATGCGAGGGGGGACACATGCAAGCACCTATACCAACCTCTCACCACACTCACACACATATGCTAGGGTCACATGCAAGTTTTCATCTCATTCCAATGTTCTCGTGGTCTTCCTCCGGCGAAACCCTGATCTCTGTGCGCACTCGGATCGTCTACCCCCCTAGACGTTCCTCTGACAGGGGTAGCCCGGCGTAGCTCTCTCTTGTTTTGTGTTTGTTTAGGTCATAGGGTGATGTAAAACCATGTTGGTTCACAAGTTGGGGCACTATCCTACCCGGTTTCACCTCGACGGGGAGATTCCCCCCTTATACGGGTACGGAACCTTCGCCTCTAGGTTAGAGCGCATGCATGCGAGGGGGGACACATGCAAGCACCTATACCAACCTCTCACCACACTCACACACATATGCTAGGGTCACATGCAAGTTTTCATCTCATTCCAATGTTCTCGTGGTCTTCCTCCGGCGAAACCCTGATCTCTGTGCGCACTCGGATCGTCTACCCCCCTAGACGTTCCTCTGACAGGGGTAGCCCGGCGTAGCTCTCTCTTGTTTTGTGTTTGTTTAGGTCATAGGGTGATGTAAAACCATGTTGGTTCACAAGTTGGGGCACTATCCTACCCGGTTTCACCTCGACGGGGAGATTCCCCCCTTATACGGGTACGGAACCTTCGCCTCTAGGTTAGAGCGCATGCATGCGAGGGGGGACACATGCAAGCACCTATACCAACCTCTCACCACACTCACACACATATGCTAGGGTCACATGCAAGTTTTCATCTCATTCCAATGTTCTCGTGGTCTTCCTCCGGCGAAACCCTGATCTCTGTGCGCACTCGGATCGTCTACCCCCCTAGACGTTCCTCTGACAGGGGTAGCCCGGCGTAGCTCTCTCTTGTTTTGTGTTTGTTTAGGTCATAGGGTGATGTAAAACCATGTTGGTTCACAAGTTGGGGCACTATCCTACCCGGTTTCACCTCGACGGGGAGATTCCCCCCTTATACGGGTACGGAACCTTCGCCTCTAGGTTAGAGCGCATGCATGCGAGGGGGGACACATGCAAGCACCTATACCAACCTCTCACCACACTCACACACATATGCTAGGGTCACATGCAAGTTTTCATCTCATTCCAATGTTCTCGTGGTCTTCCTCCGGCGAAACCCTGATCTCTGTGCGCACTCGGATCGTCTACCCCCCTAGACGTTCCTCTGACAGGGGTAGCCCGGCGTAGCTCTCTCTTGTTTTGTGTTTGTTTAGGTCATAGGGTGATGTAAAACCATGTTGGTTCACAAGTTGGGGCACTATCCTACCCGGTTTCACCTCGACGGGGAGATTCCCCCCTTATACGGGTACGGAACCTTCGCCTCTAGGTTAGAGCGCATGCATGCGAGGGGGGACACATGCAAGCACCTATACCAACCTCTCACCACACTCACACACATATGCTAGGGTCACATGCAAGTTTTCATCTCATTCCAATGTTCTCGTGGTCTTCCTCCGGCGAAACCCTGATCTCTGTGCGCACTCGGATCGTCTACCCCCCTAGACGTTCCTCTGACAGGGGTAGCCCGGCGTAGCTCTCTCTTGTTTTGTGTTTGTTTAGGTCATAGGGTGATGTAAAACCATGTTGGTTCACAAGTTGGGGCACTATCCTACCCGGTTTCACCTCGACGGGGAGATTCCCCCCTTATACGGGTACGGAACCTTCGCCTCTAGGTTAGAGCGCATGCATGCGAGGGGGGACACATGCAAGCACCTATACCAACCTCTCACCACACTCACACACATATGCTAGGGTCACATGCAAGTTTTCATCTCATTCCAATGTTCTCGTGGTCTTCCTCCGGCGAAACCCTGATCTCTGTGCGCACTCGGATCGTCTACCCCCCTAGACGTTCCTCTGACAGGGGTAGCCCGGCGTAGCTCTCTCTTGTTTTGTGTTTGTTTAGGTCATAGGGTGATGTAAAACCATGTTGGTTCACAAGTTGGGGCACTATCCTACCCGGTTTCACCTCGACGGGGAGATTCCCCCCTTATACGGGTACGGAACCTTCGCCTCTAGGTTAGAGCGCATGCATGCGAGGGGGGACACATGCAAGCACCTATACCAACCTCTCACCACACTCACACACATATGCTAGGGTCACATGCAAGTTTTCATCTCATTCCAATGTTCTCGTGGTCTTCCTCCGGCGAAACCCTGATCTCTGTGCGCACTCGGATCGTCTACCCCCCTAGACGTTCCTCTGACAGGGGTAGCCCGGCGTAGCTCTCTCTTGTTTTGTGTTTGTTTAGGTCATAGGGTGATGTAAAACCATGTTGGTTCACAAGTTGGGGCACTATCCTACCCGGTTTCACCTCGACGGGGAGATTCCCCCCTTATACGGGTACGGAACCTTCGCCTCTAGGTTAGAGCGCATGCATGCGAGGGGGGACACATGCAAGCACCTATACCAACCTCTCACCACACTCACACACATATGCTAGGGTCACATGCAAGTTTTCATCTCATTCCAATGTTCTCGTGGTCTTCCTCCGGCGAAACCCTGATCTCTGTGCGCACTCGGATCGTCTACCCCCCTAGACGTTCCTCTGACAGGGGTAGCCCGGCGTAGCTCTCTCTTGTTTTGTGTTTGTTTAGGTCATAGGGTGATGTAAAACCATGTTGGTTCACAAGTTGGGGCACTATCCTACCCGGTTTCACCTCGACGGGGAGATTCCCCCCTTATACGGGTACGGAACCTTCGCCTCTAGGTTAGAGCGCATGCATGCGAGGGGGGACACATGCAAGCACCTATACCAACCTCTCACCACACTCACACACATATGCTAGGGTCACATGCAAGTTTTCATCTCATTCCAATGTTCTCGTGGTCTTCCTCCGGCGAAACCCTGATCTCTGTGCGCACTCGGATCGTCTACCCCCCTAGACGTTCCTCTGACAGGGGTAGCCCGGCGTAGCTCTCTCTTGTTTTGTGTTTGTTTAGGTCATAGGGTGATGTAAAACCATGTTGGTTCACAAGTTGGGGCACTATCCTACCCGGTTTCACCTCGACGGGGAGATTCCCCCCTTATACGGGTACGGAACCTTCGCCTCTAGGTTAGAGCGCATGCATGCGAGGGGGGACACATGCAAGCACCTATACCAACCTCTCACCACACTCACACACATATGCTAGGGTCACATGCAAGTTTTCATCTCATTCCAATGTTCTCGTGGTCTTCCTCCGGCGAAACCCTGATCTCTGTGCGCACTCGGATCGTCTACCCCCCTAGACGTTCCTCTGACAGGGGTAGCCCGGCGTAGCTCTCTCTTGTTTTGTGTTTGTTTAGGTCATAGGGTGATGTAAAACCATGTTGGTTCACAAGTTGGGGCACTATCCTACCCGGTTTCACCTCGACGGGGAGATTCCCCCCTTATACGGGTACGGAACCTTCGCCTCTAGGTTAGAGCGCATGCATGCGAGGGGGGACACATGCAAGCACCTATACCAACCTCTCACCACACTCACACACATATGCTAGGGTCACATGCAAGTTTTCATCTCATTCCAATGTTCTCGTGGTCTTCCTCCGGCGAAACCCTGATCTCTGTGCGCACTCGGATCGTCTACCCCCCTAGACGTTCCTCTGACAGGGGTAGCCCGGCGTAGCTCTCTCTTGTTTTGTGTTTGTTTAGGTCATAGGGTGATGTAAAACCATGTTGGTTCACAAGTTGGGGCACTATCCTACCCGGTTTCACCTCGACGGGGAGATTCCCCCCTTATACGGGTACGGAACCTTCGCCTCTAGGTTAGAGCGCATGCATGCGAGGGGGGACACATGCAAGCACCTATACCAACCTCTCACCACACTCACACACATATGCTAGGGTCACATGCAAGTTTTCATCTCATTCCAATGTTCTCGTGGTCTTCCTCCGGCGAAACCCTGATCTCTGTGCGCACTCGGATCGTCTACCCCCCTAGACGTTCCTCTGACAGGGGTAGCCCGGCGTAGCTCTCTCTTGTTTTGTGTTTGTTTAGGTCATAGGGTGATGTAAAACCATGTTGGTTCACAAGTTGGGGCACTATCCTACCCGGTTTCACCTCGACGGGGAGATTCCCCCCTTATACGGGTACGGAACCTTCGCCTCTAGGTTAGAGCGCATGCATGCGAGGGGGGACACATGCAAGCACCTATACCAACCTCTCACCACACTCACACACATATGCTAGGGTCACATGCAAGTTTTCATCTCATTCCAATGTTCTCGTGGTCTTCCTCCGGCGAAACCCTGATCTCTGTGCGCACTCGGATCGTCTACCCCCCTAGACGTTCCTCTGACAGGGGTAGCCCGGCGTAGCTCTCTCTTGTTTTGTGTTTGTTTAGGTCATAGGGTGATGTAAAACCATGTTGGTTCACAAGTTGGGGCACTATCCTACCCGGTTTCACCTCGACGGGGAGATTCCCCCCTTATACGGGTACGGAACCTTCGCCTCTAGGTTAGAGCGCATGCATGCGAGGGGGGACACATGCAAGCACCTATACCAACCTCTCACCACACTCACACACATATGCTAGGGTCACATGCAAGTTTTCATCTCATTCCAATGTTCTCGTGGTCTTCCTCCGGCGAAACCCTGATCTCTGTGCGCACTCGGATCGTCTACCCCCCTAGACGTTCCTCTGACAGGGGTAGCCCGGCGTAGCTCTCTCTTGTTTTGTGTTTGTTTAGGTCATAGGGTGATGTAAAACCATGTTGGTTCACAAGTTGGGGCACTATCCTACCCGGTTTCACCTCGACGGGGAGATTCCCCCCTTATACGGGTACGGAACCTTCGCCTCTAGGTTAGAGCGCATGCATGCGAGGGGGGACACATGCAAGCACCTATACCAACCTCTCACCACACTCACACACATATGCTAGGGTCACATGCAAGTTTTCATCTCATTCCAATGTTCTCGTGGTCTTCCTCCGGCGAAACCCTGATCTCTGTGCGCACTCGGATCGTCTACCCCCCTAGACGTTCCTCTGACAGGGGTAGCCCGGCGTAGCTCTCTCTTGTTTTGTGTTTGTTTAGGTCATAGGGTGATGTAAAACCATGTTGGTTCACAAGTTGGGGCACTATCCTACCCGGTTTCACCTCGACGGGGAGATTCCCCCCTTATACGGGTACGGAACCTTCGCCTCTAGGTTAGAGCGCATGCATGCGAGGGGGGACACATGCAAGCACCTATACCAACCTCTCACCACACTCACACACATATGCTAGGGTCACATGCAAGTTTTCATCTCATTCCAATGTTCTCGTGGTCTTCCTCCGGCGAAACCCTGATCTCTGTGCGCACTCGGATCGTCTACCCCCCTAGACGTTCCTCTGACAGGGGTAGCCCGGCGTAGCTCTCTCTTGTTTTGTGTTTGTTTAGGTCATAGGGTGATGTAAAACCATGTTGGTTCACAAGTTGGGGCACTATCCTACCCGGTTTCACCTCGACGGGGAGATTCCCCCCTTATACGGGTACGGAACCTTCGCCTCTAGGTTAGAGCGCATGCATGCGAGGGGGGACACATGCAAGCACCTATACCAACCTCTCACCACACTCACACACATATGCTAGGGTCACATGCAAGTTTTCATCTCATTCCAATGTTCTCGTGGTCTTCCTCCGGCGAAACCCTGATCTCTGTGCGCACTCGGATCGTCTACCCCCCTAGACGTTCCTCTGACAGGGGTAGCCCGGCGTAGCTCTCTCTTGTTTTGTGTTTGTTTAGGTCATAGGGTGATGTAAAACCATGTTGGTTCACAAGTTGGGGCACTATCCTACCCGGTTTCACCTCGACGGGGAGATTCCCCCCTTATACGGGTACGGAACCTTCGCCTCTAGGTTAGAGCGCATGCATGCGAGGGGGGACACATGCAAGCACCTATACCAACCTCTCACCACACTCACACACATATGCTAGGGTCACATGCAAGTTTTCATCTCATTCCAATGTTCTCGTGGTCTTCCTCCGGCGAAACCCTGATCTCTGTGCGCACTCGGATCGTCTACCCCCCTAGACGTTCCTCTGACAGGGGTAGCCCGGCGTAGCTCTCTCTTGTTTTGTGTTTGTTTAGGTCATAGGGTGATGTAAAACCATGTTGGTTCACAAGTTGGGGCACTATCCTACCCGGTTTCACCTCGACGGGGAGATTCCCCCCTTATACGGGTACGGAACCTTCGCCTCTAGGTTAGAGCGCATGCATGCGAGGGGGGACACATGCAAGCACCTATACCAACCTCTCACCACACTCACACACATATGCTAGGGTCACATGCAAGTTTTCATCTCATTCCAATGTTCTCGTGGTCTTCCTCCGGCGAAACCCTGATCTCTGTGCGCACTCGGATCGTCTACCCCCCTAGACGTTCCTCTGACAGGGGTAGCCCGGCGTAGCTCTCTCTTGTTTTGTGTTTGTTTAGGTCATAGGGTGATGTAAAACCATGTTGGTTCACAAGTTGGGGCACTATCCTACCCGGTTTCACCTCGACGGGGAGATTCCCCCCTTATACGGGTACGGAACCTTCGCCTCTAGGTTAGAGCGCATGCATGCGAGGGGGGACACATGCAAGCACCTATACCAACCTCTCACCACACTCACACACATATGCTAGGGTCACATGCAAGTTTTCATCTCATTCCAATGTTCTCGTGGTCTTCCTCCGGCGAAACCCTGATCTCTGTGCGCACTCGGATCGTCTACCCCCCTAGACGTTCCTCTGACAGGGGTAGCCCGGCGTAGCTCTCTCTTGTTTTGTGTTTGTTTAGGTCATAGGGTGATGTAAAACCATGTTGGTTCACAAGTTGGGGCACTATCCTACCCGGTTTCACCTCGACGGGGAGATTCCCCCCTTATACGGGTACGGAACCTTCGCCTCTAGGTTAGAGCGCATGCATGCGAGGGGGGACACATGCAAGCACCTATACCAACCTCTCACCACACTCACACACATATGCTAGGGTCACATGCAAGTTTTCATCTCATTCCAATGTTCTCGTGGTCTTCCTCCGGCGAAACCCTGATCTCTGTGCGCACTCGGATCGTCTACCCCCCTAGACGTTCCTCTGACAGGGGTAGCCCGGCGTAGCTCTCTCTTGTTTTGTGTTTGTTTAGGTCATAGGGTGATGTAAAACCATGTTGGTTCACAAGTTGGGGCACTATCCTACCCGGTTTCACCTCGACGGGGAGATTCCCCCCTTATACGGGTACGGAACCTTCGCCTCTAGGTTAGAGCGCATGCATGCGAGGGGGGACACATGCAAGCACCTATACCAACCTCTCACCACACTCACACACATATGCTAGGGTCACATGCAAGTTTTCATCTCATTCCAATGTTCTCGTGGTCTTCCTCCGGCGAAACCCTGATCTCTGTGCGCACTCGGATCGTCTACCCCCCTAGACGTTCCTCTGACAGGGGTAGCCCGGCGTAGCTCTCTCTTGTTTTGTGTTTGTTTAGGTCATAGGGTGATGTAAAACCATGTTGGTTCACAAGTTGGGGCACTATCCTACCCGGTTTCACCTCGACGGGGAGATTCCCCCCTTATACGGGTACGGAACCTTCGCCTCTAGGTTAGAGCGCATGCATGCGAGGGGGGACACATGCAAGCACCTATACCAACCTCTCACCACACTCACACACATATGCTAGGGTCACATGCAAGTTTTCATCTCATTCCAATGTTCTCGTGGTCTTCCTCCGGCGAAACCCTGATCTCTGTGCGCACTCGGATCGTCTACCCCCCTAGACGTTCCTCTGACAGGGGTAGCCCGGCGTAGCTCTCTCTTGTTTTGTGTTTGTTTAGGTCATAGGGTGATGTAAAACCATGTTGGTTCACAAGTTGGGGCACTATCCTACCCGGTTTCACCTCGACGGGGAGATTCCCCCCTTATACGGGTACGGAACCTTCGCCTCTAGGTTAGAGCGCATGCATGCGAGGGGGGACACATGCAAGCACCTATACCAACCTCTCACCACACTCACACACATATGCTAGGGTCACATGCAAGTTTTCATCTCATTCCAATGTTCTCGTGGTCTTCCTCCGGCGAAACCCTGATCTCTGTGCGCACTCGGATCGTCTACCCCCCTAGACGTTCCTCTGACAGGGGTAGCCCGGCGTAGCTCTCTCTTGTTTTGTGTTTGTTTAGGTCATAGGGTGATGTAAAACCATGTTGGTTCACAAGTTGGGGCACTATCCTACCCGGTTTCACCTCGACGGGGAGATTCCCCCCTTATACGGGTACGGAACCTTCGCCTCTAGGTTAGAGCGCATGCATGCGAGGGGGGACACATGCAAGCACCTATACCAACCTCTCACCACACTCACACACATATGCTAGGGTCACATGCAAGTTTTCATCTCATTCCAATGTTCTCGTGGTCTTCCTCCGGCGAAACCCTGATCTCTGTGCGCACTCGGATCGTCTACCCCCCTAGACGTTCCTCTGACAGGGGTAGCCCGGCGTAGCTCTCTCTTGTTTTGTGTTTGTTTAGGTCATAGGGTGATGTAAAACCATGTTGGTTCACAAGTTGGGGCACTATCCTACCCGGTTTCACCTCGACGGGGAGATTCCCCCCTTATACGGGTACGGAACCTTCGCCTCTAGGTTAGAGCGCATGCATGCGAGGGGGGACACATGCAAGCACCTATACCAACCTCTCACCACACTCACACACATATGCTAGGGTCACATGCAAGTTTTCATCTCATTCCAATGTTCTCGTGGTCTTCCTCCGGCGAAACCCTGATCTCTGTGCGCACTCGGATCGTCTACCCCCCTAGACGTTCCTCTGACAGGGGTAGCCCGGCGTAGCTCTCTCTTGTTTTGTGTTTGTTTAGGTCATAGGGTGATGTAAAACCATGTTGGTTCACAAGTTGGGGCACTATCCTACCCGGTTTCACCTCGACGGGGAGATTCCCCCCTTATACGGGTACGGAACCTTCGCCTCTAGGTTAGAGCGCATGCATGCGAGGGGGGACACATGCAAGCACCTATACCAACCTCTCACCACACTCACACACATATGCTAGGGTCACATGCAAGTTTTCATCTCATTCCAATGTTCTCGTGGTCTTCCTCCGGCGAAACCCTGATCTCTGTGCGCACTCGGATCGTCTACCCCCCTAGACGTTCCTCTGACAGGGGTAGCCCGGCGTAGCTCTCTCTTGTTTTGTGTTTGTTTAGGTCATAGGGTGATGTAAAACCATGTTGGTTCACAAGTTGGGGCACTATCCTACCCGGTTTCACCTCGACGGGGAGATTCCCCCCTTATACGGGTACGGAACCTTCGCCTCTAGGTTAGAGCGCATGCATGCGAGGGGGGACACATGCAAGCACCTATACCAACCTCTCACCACACTCACACACATATGCTAGGGTCACATGCAAGTTTTCATCTCATTCCAATGTTCTCGTGGTCTTCCTCCGGCGAAACCCTGATCTCTGTGCGCACTCGGATCGTCTACCCCCCTAGACGTTCCTCTGACAGGGGTAGCCCGGCGTAGCTCTCTCTTGTTTTGTGTTTGTTTAGGTCATAGGGTGATGTAAAACCATGTTGGTTCACAAGTTGGGGCACTATCCTACCCGGTTTCACCTCGACGGGGAGATTCCCCCCTTATACGGGTACGGAACCTTCGCCTCTAGGTTAGAGCGCATGCATGCGAGGGGGGACACATGCAAGCACCTATACCAACCTCTCACCACACTCACACACATATGCTAGGGTCACATGCAAGTTTTCATCTCATTCCAATGTTCTCGTGGTCTTCCTCCGGCGAAACCCTGATCTCTGTGCGCACTCGGATCGTCTACCCCCCTAGACGTTCCTCTGACAGGGGTAGCCCGGCGTAGCTCTCTCTTGTTTTGTGTTTGTTTAGGTCATAGGGTGATGTAAAACCATGTTGGTTCACAAGTTGGGGCACTATCCTACCCGGTTTCACCTCGACGGGGAGATTCCCCCCTTATACGGGTACGGAACCTTCGCCTCTAGGTTAGAGCGCATGCATGCGAGGGGGGACACATGCAAGCACCTATACCAACCTCTCACCACACTCACACACATATGCTAGGGTCACATGCAAGTTTTCATCTCATTCCAATGTTCTCGTGGTCTTCCTCCGGCGAAACCCTGATCTCTGTGCGCACTCGGATCGTCTACCCCCCTAGACGTTCCTCTGACAGGGGTAGCCCGGCGTAGCTCTCTCTTGTTTTGTGTTTGTTTAGGTCATAGGGTGATGTAAAACCATGTTGGTTCACAAGTTGGGGCACTATCCTACCCGGTTTCACCTCGACGGGGAGATTCCCCCCTTATACGGGTACGGAACCTTCGCCTCTAGGTTAGAGCGCATGCATGCGAGGGGGGACACATGCAAGCACCTATACCAACCTCTCACCACACTCACACACATATGCTAGGGTCACATGCAAGTTTTCATCTCATTCCAATGTTCTCGTGGTCTTCCTCCGGCGAAACCCTGATCTCTGTGCGCACTCGGATCGTCTACCCCCCTAGACGTTCCTCTGACAGGGGTAGCCCGGCGTAGCTCTCTCTTGTTTTGTGTTTGTTTAGGTCATAGGGTGATGTAAAACCATGTTGGTTCACAAGTTGGGGCACTATCCTACCCGGTTTCACCTCGACGGGGAGATTCCCCCCTTATACGGGTACGGAACCTTCGCCTCTAGGTTAGAGCGCATGCATGCGAGGGGGGACACATGCAAGCACCTATACCAACCTCTCACCACACTCACACACATATGCTAGGGTCACATGCAAGTTTTCATCTCATTCCAATGTTCTCGTGGTCTTCCTCCGGCGAAACCCTGATCTCTGTGCGCACTCGGATCGTCTACCCCCCTAGACGTTCCTCTGACAGGGGTAGCCCGGCGTAGCTCTCTCTTGTTTTGTGTTTGTTTAGGTCATAGGGTGATGTAAAACCATGTTGGTTCACAAGTTGGGGCACTATCCTACCCGGTTTCACCTCGACGGGGAGATTCCCCCCTTATACGGGTACGGAACCTTCGCCTCTAGGTTAGAGCGCATGCATGCGAGGGGGGACACATGCAAGCACCTATACCAACCTCTCACCACACTCACACACATATGCTAGGGTCACATGCAAGTTTTCATCTCATTCCAATGTTCTCGTGGTCTTCCTCCGGCGAAACCCTGATCTCTGTGCGCACTCGGATCGTCTACCCCCCTAGACGTTCCTCTGACAGGGGTAGCCCGGCGTAGCTCTCTCTTGTTTTGTGTTTGTTTAGGTCATAGGGTGATGTAAAACCATGTTGGTTCACAAGTTGGGGCACTATCCTACCCGGTTTCACCTCGACGGGGAGATTCCCCCCTTATACGGGTACGGAACCTTCGCCTCTAGGTTAGAGCGCATGCATGCGAGGGGGGACACATGCAAGCACCTATACCAACCTCTCACCACACTCACACACATATGCTAGGGTCACATGCAAGTTTTCATCTCATTCCAATGTTCTCGTGGTCTTCCTCCGGCGAAACCCTGATCTCTGTGCGCACTCGGATCGTCTACCCCCCTAGACGTTCCTCTGACAGGGGTAGCCCGGCGTAGCTCTCTCTTGTTTTGTGTTTGTTTAGGTCATAGGGTGATGTAAAACCATGTTGGTTCACAAGTTGGGGCACTATCCTACCCGGTTTCACCTCGACGGGGAGATTCCCCCCTTATACGGGTACGGAACCTTCGCCTCTAGGTTAGAGCGCATGCATGCGAGGGGGGACACATGCAAGCACCTATACCAACCTCTCACCACACTCACACACATATGCTAGGGTCACATGCAAGTTTTCATCTCATTCCAATGTTCTCGTGGTCTTCCTCCGGCGAAACCCTGATCTCTGTGCGCACTCGGATCGTCTACCCCCCTAGACGTTCCTCTGACAGGGGTAGCCCGGCGTAGCTCTCTCTTGTTTTGTGTTTGTTTAGGTCATAGGGTGATGTAAAACCATGTTGGTTCACAAGTTGGGGCACTATCCTACCCGGTTTCACCTCGACGGGGAGATTCCCCCCTTATACGGGTACGGAACCTTCGCCTCTAGGTTAGAGCGCATGCATGCGAGGGGGGACACATGCAAGCACCTATACCAACCTCTCACCACACTCACACACATATGCTAGGGTCACATGCAAGTTTTCATCTCATTCCAATGTTCTCGTGGTCTTCCTCCGGCGAAACCCTGATCTCTGTGCGCACTCGGATCGTCTACCCCCCTAGACGTTCCTCTGACAGGGGTAGCCCGGCGTAGCTCTCTCTTGTTTTGTGTTTGTTTAGGTCATAGGGTGATGTAAAACCATGTTGGTTCACAAGTTGGGGCACTATCCTACCCGGTTTCACCTCGACGGGGAGATTCCCCCCTTATACGGGTACGGAACCTTCGCCTCTAGGTTAGAGCGCATGCATGCGAGGGGGGACACATGCAAGCACCTATACCAACCTCTCACCACACTCACACACATATGCTAGGGTCACATGCAAGTTTTCATCTCATTCCAATGTTCTCGTGGTCTTCCTCCGGCGAAACCCTGATCTCTGTGCGCACTCGGATCGTCTACCCCCCTAGACGTTCCTCTGACAGGGGTAGCCCGGCGTAGCTCTCTCTTGTTTTGTGTTTGTTTAGGTCATAGGGTGATGTAAAACCATGTTGGTTCACAAGTTGGGGCACTATCCTACCCGGTTTCACCTCGACGGGGAGATTCCCCCCTTATACGGGTACGGAACCTTCGCCTCTAGGTTAGAGCGCATGCATGCGAGGGGGGACACATGCAAGCACCTATACCAACCTCTCACCACACTCACACACATATGCTAGGGTCACATGCAAGTTTTCATCTCATTCCAATGTTCTCGTGGTCTTCCTCCGGCGAAACCCTGATCTCTGTGCGCACTCGGATCGTCTACCCCCCTAGACGTTCCTCTGACAGGGGTAGCCCGGCGTAGCTCTCTCTTGTTTTGTGTTTGTTTAGGTCATAGGGTGATGTAAAACCATGTTGGTTCACAAGTTGGGGCACTATCCTACCCGGTTTCACCTCGACGGGGAGATTCCCCCCTTATACGGGTACGGAACCTTCGCCTCTAGGTTAGAGCGCATGCATGCGAGGGGGGACACATGCAAGCACCTATACCAACCTCTCACCACACTCACACACATATGCTAGGGTCACATGCAAGTTTTCATCTCATTCCAATGTTCTCGTGGTCTTCCTCCGGCGAAACCCTGATCTCTGTGCGCACTCGGATCGTCTACCCCCCTAGACGTTCCTCTGACAGGGGTAGCCCGGCGTAGCTCTCTCTTGTTTTGTGTTTGTTTAGGTCATAGGGTGATGTAAAACCATGTTGGTTCACAAGTTGGGGCACTATCCTACCCGGTTTCACCTCGACGGGGAGATTCCCCCCTTATACGGGTACGGAACCTTCGCCTCTAGGTTAGAGCGCATGCATGCGAGGGGGGACACATGCAAGCACCTATACCAACCTCTCACCACACTCACACACATATGCTAGGGTCACATGCAAGTTTTCATCTCATTCCAATGTTCTCGTGGTCTTCCTCCGGCGAAACCCTGATCTCTGTGCGCACTCGGATCGTCTACCCCCCTAGACGTTCCTCTGACAGGGGTAGCCCGGCGTAGCTCTCTCTTGTTTTGTGTTTGTTTAGGTCATAGGGTGATGTAAAACCATGTTGGTTCACAAGTTGGGGCACTATCCTACCCGGTTTCACCTCGACGGGGAGATTCCCCCCTTATACGGGTACGGAACCTTCGCCTCTAGGTTAGAGCGCATGCATGCGAGGGGGGACACATGCAAGCACCTATACCAACCTCTCACCACACTCACACACATATGCTAGGGTCACATGCAAGTTTTCATCTCATTCCAATGTTCTCGTGGTCTTCCTCCGGCGAAACCCTGATCTCTGTGCGCACTCGGATCGTCTACCCCCCTAGACGTTCCTCTGACAGGGGTAGCCCGGCGTAGCTCTCTCTTGTTTTGTGTTTGTTTAGGTCATAGGGTGATGTAAAACCATGTTGGTTCACAAGTTGGGGCACTATCCTACCCGGTTTCACCTCGACGGGGAGATTCCCCCCTTATACGGGTACGGAACCTTCGCCTCTAGGTTAGAGCGCATGCATGCGAGGGGGGACACATGCAAGCACCTATACCAACCTCTCACCACACTCACACACATATGCTAGGGTCACATGCAAGTTTTCATCTCATTCCAATGTTCTCGTGGTCTTCCTCCGGCGAAACCCTGATCTCTGTGCGCACTCGGATCGTCTACCCCCCTAGACGTTCCTCTGACAGGGGTAGCCCGGCGTAGCTCTCTCTTGTTTTGTGTTTGTTTAGGTCATAGGGTGATGTAAAACCATGTTGGTTCACAAGTTGGGGCACTATCCTACCCGGTTTCACCTCGACGGGGAGATTCCCCCCTTATACGGGTACGGAACCTTCGCCTCTAGGTTAGAGCGCATGCATGCGAGGGGGGACACATGCAAGCACCTATACCAACCTCTCACCACACTCACACACATATGCTAGGGTCACATGCAAGTTTTCATCTCATTCCAATGTTCTCGTGGTCTTCCTCCGGCGAAACCCTGATCTCTGTGCGCACTCGGATCGTCTACCCCCCTAGACGTTCCTCTGACAGGGGTAGCCCGGCGTAGCTCTCTCTTGTTTTGTGTTTGTTTAGGTCATAGGGTGATGTAAAACCATGTTGGTTCACAAGTTGGGGCACTATCCTACCCGGTTTCACCTCGACGGGGAGATTCCCCCCTTATACGGGTACGGAACCTTCGCCTCTAGGTTAGAGCGCATGCATGCGAGGGGGGACACATGCAAGCACCTATACCAACCTCTCACCACACTCACACACATATGCTAGGGTCACATGCAAGTTTTCATCTCATTCCAATGTTCTCGTGGTCTTCCTCCGGCGAAACCCTGATCTCTGTGCGCACTCGGATCGTCTACCCCCCTAGACGTTCCTCTGACAGGGGTAGCCCGGCGTAGCTCTCTCTTGTTTTGTGTTTGTTTAGGTCATAGGGTGATGTAAAACCATGTTGGTTCACAAGTTGGGGCACTATCCTACCCGGTTTCACCTCGACGGGGAGATTCCCCCCTTATACGGGTACGGAACCTTCGCCTCTAGGTTAGAGCGCATGCATGCGAGGGGGGACACATGCAAGCACCTATACCAACCTCTCACCACACTCACACACATATGCTAGGGTCACATGCAAGTTTTCATCTCATTCCAATGTTCTCGTGGTCTTCCTCCGGCGAAACCCTGATCTCTGTGCGCACTCGGATCGTCTACCCCCCTAGACGTTCCTCTGACAGGGGTAGCCCGGCGTAGCTCTCTCTTGTTTTGTGTTTGTTTAGGTCATAGGGTGATGTAAAACCATGTTGGTTCACAAGTTGGGGCACTATCCTACCCGGTTTCACCTCGACGGGGAGATTCCCCCCTTATACGGGTACGGAACCTTCGCCTCTAGGTTAGAGCGCATGCATGCGAGGGGGGACACATGCAAGCACCTATACCAACCTCTCACCACACTCACACACATATGCTAGGGTCACATGCAAGTTTTCATCTCATTCCAATGTTCTCGTGGTCTTCCTCCGGCGAAACCCTGATCTCTGTGCGCACTCGGATCGTCTACCCCCCTAGACGTTCCTCTGACAGGGGTAGCCCGGCGTAGCTCTCTCTTGTTTTGTGTTTGTTTAGGTCATAGGGTGATGTAAAACCATGTTGGTTCACAAGTTGGGGCACTATCCTACCCGGTTTCACCTCGACGGGGAGATTCCCCCCTTATACGGGTACGGAACCTTCGCCTCTAGGTTAGAGCGCATGCATGCGAGGGGGGACACATGCAAGCACCTATACCAACCTCTCACCACACTCACACACATATGCTAGGGTCACATGCAAGTTTTCATCTCATTCCAATGTTCTCGTGGTCTTCCTCCGGCGAAACCCTGATCTCTGTGCGCACTCGGATCGTCTACCCCCCTAGACGTTCCTCTGACAGGGGTAGCCCGGCGTAGCTCTCTCTTGTTTTGTGTTTGTTTAGGTCATAGGGTGATGTAAAACCATGTTGGTTCACAAGTTGGGGCACTATCCTACCCGGTTTCACCTCGACGGGGAGATTCCCCCCTTATACGGGTACGGAACCTTCGCCTCTAGGTTAGAGCGCATGCATGCGAGGGGGGACACATGCAAGCACCTATACCAACCTCTCACCACACTCACACACATATGCTAGGGTCACATGCAAGTTTTCATCTCATTCCAATGTTCTCGTGGTCTTCCTCCGGCGAAACCCTGATCTCTGTGCGCACTCGGATCGTCTACCCCCCTAGACGTTCCTCTGACAGGGGTAGCCCGGCGTAGCTCTCTCTTGTTTTGTGTTTGTTTAGGTCATAGGGTGATGTAAAACCATGTTGGTTCACAAGTTGGGGCACTATCCTACCCGGTTTCACCTCGACGGGGAGATTCCCCCCTTATACGGGTACGGAACCTTCGCCTCTAGGTTAGAGCGCATGCATGCGAGGGGGGACACATGCAAGCACCTATACCAACCTCTCACCACACTCACACACATATGCTAGGGTCACATGCAAGTTTTCATCTCATTCCAATGTTCTCGTGGTCTTCCTCCGGCGAAACCCTGATCTCTGTGCGCACTCGGATCGTCTACCCCCCTAGACGTTCCTCTGACAGGGGTAGCCCGGCGTAGCTCTCTCTTGTTTTGTGTTTGTTTAGGTCATAGGGTGATGTAAAACCATGTTGGTTCACAAGTTGGGGCACTATCCTACCCGGTTTCACCTCGACGGGGAGATTCCCCCCTTATACGGGTACGGAACCTTCGCCTCTAGGTTAGAGCGCATGCATGCGAGGGGGGACACATGCAAGCACCTATACCAACCTCTCACCACACTCACACACATATGCTAGGGTCACATGCAAGTTTTCATCTCATTCCAATGTTCTCGTGGTCTTCCTCCGGCGAAACCCTGATCTCTGTGCGCACTCGGATCGTCTACCCCCCTAGACGTTCCTCTGACAGGGGTAGCCCGGCGTAGCTCTCTCTTGTTTTGTGTTTGTTTAGGTCATAGGGTGATGTAAAACCATGTTGGTTCACAAGTTGGGGCACTATCCTACCCGGTTTCACCTCGACGGGGAGATTCCCCCCTTATACGGGTACGGAACCTTCGCCTCTAGGTTAGAGCGCATGCATGCGAGGGGGGACACATGCAAGCACCTATACCAACCTCTCACCACACTCACACACATATGCTAGGGTCACATGCAAGTTTTCATCTCATTCCAATGTTCTCGTGGTCTTCCTCCGGCGAAACCCTGATCTCTGTGCGCACTCGGATCGTCTACCCCCCTAGACGTTCCTCTGACAGGGGTAGCCCGGCGTAGCTCTCTCTTGTTTTGTGTTTGTTTAGGTCATAGGGTGATGTAAAACCATGTTGGTTCACAAGTTGGGGCACTATCCTACCCGGTTTCACCTCGACGGGGAGATTCCCCCCTTATACGGGTACGGAACCTTCGCCTCTAGGTTAGAGCGCATGCATGCGAGGGGGGACACATGCAAGCACCTATACCAACCTCTCACCACACTCACACACATATGCTAGGGTCACATGCAAGTTTTCATCTCATTCCAATGTTCTCGTGGTCTTCCTCCGGCGAAACCCTGATCTCTGTGCGCACTCGGATCGTCTACCCCCCTAGACGTTCCTCTGACAGGGGTAGCCCGGCGTAGCTCTCTCTTGTTTTGTGTTTGTTTAGGTCATAGGGTGATGTAAAACCATGTTGGTTCACAAGTTGGGGCACTATCCTACCCGGTTTCACCTCGACGGGGAGATTCCCCCCTTATACGGGTACGGAACCTTCGCCTCTAGGTTAGAGCGCATGCATGCGAGGGGGGACACATGCAAGCACCTATACCAACCTCTCACCACACTCACACACATATGCTAGGGTCACATGCAAGTTTTCATCTCATTCCAATGTTCTCGTGGTCTTCCTCCGGCGAAACCCTGATCTCTGTGCGCACTCGGATCGTCTACCCCCCTAGACGTTCCTCTGACAGGGGTAGCCCGGCGTAGCTCTCTCTTGTTTTGTGTTTGTTTAGGTCATAGGGTGATGTAAAACCATGTTGGTTCACAAGTTGGGGCACTATCCTACCCGGTTTCACCTCGACGGGGAGATTCCCCCCTTATACGGGTACGGAACCTTCGCCTCTAGGTTAGAGCGCATGCATGCGAGGGGGGACACATGCAAGCACCTATACCAACCTCTCACCACACTCACACACATATGCTAGGGTCACATGCAAGTTTTCATCTCATTCCAATGTTCTCGTGGTCTTCCTCCGGCGAAACCCTGATCTCTGTGCGCACTCGGATCGTCTACCCCCCTAGACGTTCCTCTGACAGGGGTAGCCCGGCGTAGCTCTCTCTTGTTTTGTGTTTGTTTAGGTCATAGGGTGATGTAAAACCATGTTGGTTCACAAGTTGGGGCACTATCCTACCCGGTTTCACCTCGACGGGGAGATTCCCCCCTTATACGGGTACGGAACCTTCGCCTCTAGGTTAGAGCGCATGCATGCGAGGGGGGACACATGCAAGCACCTATACCAACCTCTCACCACACTCACACACATATGCTAGGGTCACATGCAAGTTTTCATCTCATTCCAATGTTCTCGTGGTCTTCCTCCGGCGAAACCCTGATCTCTGTGCGCACTCGGATCGTCTACCCCCCTAGACGTTCCTCTGACAGGGGTAGCCCGGCGTAGCTCTCTCTTGTTTTGTGTTTGTTTAGGTCATAGGGTGATGTAAAACCATGTTGGTTCACAAGTTGGGGCACTATCCTACCCGGTTTCACCTCGACGGGGAGATTCCCCCCTTATACGGGTACGGAACCTTCGCCTCTAGGTTAGAGCGCATGCATGCGAGGGGGGACACATGCAAGCACCTATACCAACCTCTCACCACACTCACACACATATGCTAGGGTCACATGCAAGTTTTCATCTCATTCCAATGTTCTCGTGGTCTTCCTCCGGCGAAACCCTGATCTCTGTGCGCACTCGGATCGTCTACCCCCCTAGACGTTCCTCTGACAGGGGTAGCCCGGCGTAGCTCTCTCTTGTTTTGTGTTTGTTTAGGTCATAGGGTGATGTAAAACCATGTTGGTTCACAAGTTGGGGCACTATCCTACCCGGTTTCACCTCGACGGGGAGATTCCCCCCTTATACGGGTACGGAACCTTCGCCTCTAGGTTAGAGCGCATGCATGCGAGGGGGGACACATGCAAGCACCTATACCAACCTCTCACCACACTCACACACATATGCTAGGGTCACATGCAAGTTTTCATCTCATTCCAATGTTCTCGTGGTCTTCCTCCGGCGAAACCCTGATCTCTGTGCGCACTCGGATCGTCTACCCCCCTAGACGTTCCTCTGACAGGGGTAGCCCGGCGTAGCTCTCTCTTGTTTTGTGTTTGTTTAGGTCATAGGGTGATGTAAAACCATGTTGGTTCACAAGTTGGGGCACTATCCTACCCGGTTTCACCTCGACGGGGAGATTCCCCCCTTATACGGGTACGGAACCTTCGCCTCTAGGTTAGAGCGCATGCATGCGAGGGGGGACACATGCAAGCACCTATACCAACCTCTCACCACACTCACACACATATGCTAGGGTCACATGCAAGTTTTCATCTCATTCCAATGTTCTCGTGGTCTTCCTCCGGCGAAACCCTGATCTCTGTGCGCACTCGGATCGTCTACCCCCCTAGACGTTCCTCTGACAGGGGTAGCCCGGCGTAGCTCTCTCTTGTTTTGTGTTTGTTTAGGTCATAGGGTGATGTAAAACCATGTTGGTTCACAAGTTGGGGCACTATCCTACCCGGTTTCACCTCGACGGGGAGATTCCCCCCTTATACGGGTACGGAACCTTCGCCTCTAGGTTAGAGCGCATGCATGCGAGGGGGGACACATGCAAGCACCTATACCAACCTCTCACCACACTCACACACATATGCTAGGGTCACATGCAAGTTTTCATCTCATTCCAATGTTCTCGTGGTCTTCCTCCGGCGAAACCCTGATCTCTGTGCGCACTCGGATCGTCTACCCCCCTAGACGTTCCTCTGACAGGGGTAGCCCGGCGTAGCTCTCTCTTGTTTTGTGTTTGTTTAGGTCATAGGGTGATGTAAAACCATGTTGGTTCACAAGTTGGGGCACTATCCTACCCGGTTTCACCTCGACGGGGAGATTCCCCCCTTATACGGGTACGGAACCTTCGCCTCTAGGTTAGAGCGCATGCATGCGAGGGGGGACACATGCAAGCACCTATACCAACCTCTCACCACACTCACACACATATGCTAGGGTCACATGCAAGTTTTCATCTCATTCCAATGTTCTCGTGGTCTTCCTCCGGCGAAACCCTGATCTCTGTGCGCACTCGGATCGTCTACCCCCCTAGACGTTCCTCTGACAGGGGTAGCCCGGCGTAGCTCTCTCTTGTTTTGTGTTTGTTTAGGTCATAGGGTGATGTAAAACCATGTTGGTTCACAAGTTGGGGCACTATCCTACCCGGTTTCACCTCGACGGGGAGATTCCCCCCTTATACGGGTACGGAACCTTCGCCTCTAGGTTAGAGCGCATGCATGCGAGGGGGGACACATGCAAGCACCTATACCAACCTCTCACCACACTCACACACATATGCTAGGGTCACATGCAAGTTTTCATCTCATTCCAATGTTCTCGTGGTCTTCCTCCGGCGAAACCCTGATCTCTGTGCGCACTCGGATCGTCTACCCCCCTAGACGTTCCTCTGACAGGGGTAGCCCGGCGTAGCTCTCTCTTGTTTTGTGTTTGTTTAGGTCATAGGGTGATGTAAAACCATGTTGGTTCACAAGTTGGGGCACTATCCTACCCGGTTTCACCTCGACGGGGAGATTCCCCCCTTATACGGGTACGGAACCTTCGCCTCTAGGTTAGAGCGCATGCATGCGAGGGGGGACACATGCAAGCACCTATACCAACCTCTCACCACACTCACACACATATGCTAGGGTCACATGCAAGTTTTCATCTCATTCCAATGTTCTCGTGGTCTTCCTCCGGCGAAACCCTGATCTCTGTGCGCACTCGGATCGTCTACCCCCCTAGACGTTCCTCTGACAGGGGTAGCCCGGCGTAGCTCTCTCTTGTTTTGTGTTTGTTTAGGTCATAGGGTGATGTAAAACCATGTTGGTTCACAAGTTGGGGCACTATCCTACCCGGTTTCACCTCGACGGGGAGATTCCCCCCTTATACGGGTACGGAACCTTCGCCTCTAGGTTAGAGCGCATGCATGCGAGGGGGGACACATGCAAGCACCTATACCAACCTCTCACCACACTCACACACATATGCTAGGGTCACATGCAAGTTTTCATCTCATTCCAATGTTCTCGTGGTCTTCCTCCGGCGAAACCCTGATCTCTGTGCGCACTCGGATCGTCTACCCCCCTAGACGTTCCTCTGACAGGGGTAGCCCGGCGTAGCTCTCTCTTGTTTTGTGTTTGTTTAGGTCATAGGGTGATGTAAAACCATGTTGGTTCACAAGTTGGGGCACTATCCTACCCGGTTTCACCTCGACGGGGAGATTCCCCCCTTATACGGGTACGGAACCTTCGCCTCTAGGTTAGAGCGCATGCATGCGAGGGGGGACACATGCAAGCACCTATACCAACCTCTCACCACACTCACACACATATGCTAGGGTCACATGCAAGTTTTCATCTCATTCCAATGTTCTCGTGGTCTTCCTCCGGCGAAACCCTGATCTCTGTGCGCACTCGGATCGTCTACCCCCCTAGACGTTCCTCTGACAGGGGTAGCCCGGCGTAGCTCTCTCTTGTTTTGTGTTTGTTTAGGTCATAGGGTGATGTAAAACCATGTTGGTTCACAAGTTGGGGCACTATCCTACCCGGTTTCACCTCGACGGGGAGATTCCCCCCTTATACGGGTACGGAACCTTCGCCTCTAGGTTAGAGCGCATGCATGCGAGGGGGGACACATGCAAGCACCTATACCAACCTCTCACCACACTCACACACATATGCTAGGGTCACATGCAAGTTTTCATCTCATTCCAATGTTCTCGTGGTCTTCCTCCGGCGAAACCCTGATCTCTGTGCGCACTCGGATCGTCTACCCCCCTAGACGTTCCTCTGACAGGGGTAGCCCGGCGTAGCTCTCTCTTGTTTTGTGTTTGTTTAGGTCATAGGGTGATGTAAAACCATGTTGGTTCACAAGTTGGGGCACTATCCTACCCGGTTTCACCTCGACGGGGAGATTCCCCCCTTATACGGGTACGGAACCTTCGCCTCTAGGTTAGAGCGCATGCATGCGAGGGGGGACACATGCAAGCACCTATACCAACCTCTCACCACACTCACACACATATGCTAGGGTCACATGCAAGTTTTCATCTCATTCCAATGTTCTCGTGGTCTTCCTCCGGCGAAACCCTGATCTCTGTGCGCACTCGGATCGTCTACCCCCCTAGACGTTCCTCTGACAGGGGTAGCCCGGCGTAGCTCTCTCTTGTTTTGTGTTTGTTTAGGTCATAGGGTGATGTAAAACCATGTTGGTTCACAAGTTGGGGCACTATCCTACCCGGTTTCACCTCGACGGGGAGATTCCCCCCTTATACGGGTACGGAACCTTCGCCTCTAGGTTAGAGCGCATGCATGCGAGGGGGGACACATGCAAGCACCTATACCAACCTCTCACCACACTCACACACATATGCTAGGGTCACATGCAAGTTTTCATCTCATTCCAATGTTCTCGTGGTCTTCCTCCGGCGAAACCCTGATCTCTGTGCGCACTCGGATCGTCTACCCCCCTAGACGTTCCTCTGACAGGGGTAGCCCGGCGTAGCTCTCTCTTGTTTTGTGTTTGTTTAGGTCATAGGGTGATGTAAAACCATGTTGGTTCACAAGTTGGGGCACTATCCTACCCGGTTTCACCTCGACGGGGAGATTCCCCCCTTATACGGGTACGGAACCTTCGCCTCTAGGTTAGAGCGCATGCATGCGAGGGGGGACACATGCAAGCACCTATACCAACCTCTCACCACACTCACACACATATGCTAGGGTCACATGCAAGTTTTCATCTCATTCCAATGTTCTCGTGGTCTTCCTCCGGCGAAACCCTGATCTCTGTGCGCACTCGGATCGTCTACCCCCCTAGACGTTCCTCTGACAGGGGTAGCCCGGCGTAGCTCTCTCTTGTTTTGTGTTTGTTTAGGTCATAGGGTGATGTAAAACCATGTTGGTTCACAAGTTGGGGCACTATCCTACCCGGTTTCACCTCGACGGGGAGATTCCCCCCTTATACGGGTACGGAACCTTCGCCTCTAGGTTAGAGCGCATGCATGCGAGGGGGGACACATGCAAGCACCTATACCAACCTCTCACCACACTCACACACATATGCTAGGGTCACATGCAAGTTTTCATCTCATTCCAATGTTCTCGTGGTCTTCCTCCGGCGAAACCCTGATCTCTGTGCGCACTCGGATCGTCTACCCCCCTAGACGTTCCTCTGACAGGGGTAGCCCGGCGTAGCTCTCTCTTGTTTTGTGTTTGTTTAGGTCATAGGGTGATGTAAAACCATGTTGGTTCACAAGTTGGGGCACTATCCTACCCGGTTTCACCTCGACGGGGAGATTCCCCCCTTATACGGGTACGGAACCTTCGCCTCTAGGTTAGAGCGCATGCATGCGAGGGGGGACACATGCAAGCACCTATACCAACCTCTCACCACACTCACACACATATGCTAGGGTCACATGCAAGTTTTCATCTCATTCCAATGTTCTCGTGGTCTTCCTCCGGCGAAACCCTGATCTCTGTGCGCACTCGGATCGTCTACCCCCCTAGACGTTCCTCTGACAGGGGTAGCCCGGCGTAGCTCTCTCTTGTTTTGTGTTTGTTTAGGTCATAGGGTGATGTAAAACCATGTTGGTTCACAAGTTGGGGCACTATCCTACCCGGTTTCACCTCGACGGGGAGATTCCCCCCTTATACGGGTACGGAACCTTCGCCTCTAGGTTAGAGCGCATGCATGCGAGGGGGGACACATGCAAGCACCTATACCAACCTCTCACCACACTCACACACATATGCTAGGGTCACATGCAAGTTTTCATCTCATTCCAATGTTCTCGTGGTCTTCCTCCGGCGAAACCCTGATCTCTGTGCGCACTCGGATCGTCTACCCCCCTAGACGTTCCTCTGACAGGGGTAGCCCGGCGTAGCTCTCTCTTGTTTTGTGTTTGTTTAGGTCATAGGGTGATGTAAAACCATGTTGGTTCACAAGTTGGGGCACTATCCTACCCGGTTTCACCTCGACGGGGAGATTCCCCCCTTATACGGGTACGGAACCTTCGCCTCTAGGTTAGAGCGCATGCATGCGAGGGGGGACACATGCAAGCACCTATACCAACCTCTCACCACACTCACACACATATGCTAGGGTCACATGCAAGTTTTCATCTCATTCCAATGTTCTCGTGGTCTTCCTCCGGCGAAACCCTGATCTCTGTGCGCACTCGGATCGTCTACCCCCCTAGACGTTCCTCTGACAGGGGTAGCCCGGCGTAGCTCTCTCTTGTTTTGTGTTTGTTTAGGTCATAGGGTGATGTAAAACCATGTTGGTTCACAAGTTGGGGCACTATCCTACCCGGTTTCACCTCGACGGGGAGATTCCCCCCTTATACGGGTACGGAACCTTCGCCTCTAGGTTAGAGCGCATGCATGCGAGGGGGGACACATGCAAGCACCTATACCAACCTCTCACCACACTCACACACATATGCTAGGGTCACATGCAAGTTTTCATCTCATTCCAATGTTCTCGTGGTCTTCCTCCGGCGAAACCCTGATCTCTGTGCGCACTCGGATCGTCTACCCCCCTAGACGTTCCTCTGACAGGGGTAGCCCGGCGTAGCTCTCTCTTGTTTTGTGTTTGTTTAGGTCATAGGGTGATGTAAAACCATGTTGGTTCACAAGTTGGGGCACTATCCTACCCGGTTTCACCTCGACGGGGAGATTCCCCCCTTATACGGGTACGGAACCTTCGCCTCTAGGTTAGAGCGCATGCATGCGAGGGGGGACACATGCAAGCACCTATACCAACCTCTCACCACACTCACACACATATGCTAGGGTCACATGCAAGTTTTCATCTCATTCCAATGTTCTCGTGGTCTTCCTCCGGCGAAACCCTGATCTCTGTGCGCACTCGGATCGTCTACCCCCCTAGACGTTCCTCTGACAGGGGTAGCCCGGCGTAGCTCTCTCTTGTTTTGTGTTTGTTTAGGTCATAGGGTGATGTAAAACCATGTTGGTTCACAAGTTGGGGCACTATCCTACCCGGTTTCACCTCGACGGGGAGATTCCCCCCTTATACGGGTACGGAACCTTCGCCTCTAGGTTAGAGCGCATGCATGCGAGGGGGGACACATGCAAGCACCTATACCAACCTCTCACCACACTCACACACATATGCTAGGGTCACATGCAAGTTTTCATCTCATTCCAATGTTCTCGTGGTCTTCCTCCGGCGAAACCCTGATCTCTGTGCGCACTCGGATCGTCTACCCCCCTAGACGTTCCTCTGACAGGGGTAGCCCGGCGTAGCTCTCTCTTGTTTTGTGTTTGTTTAGGTCATAGGGTGATGTAAAACCATGTTGGTTCACAAGTTGGGGCACTATCCTACCCGGTTTCACCTCGACGGGGAGATTCCCCCCTTATACGGGTACGGAACCTTCGCCTCTAGGTTAGAGCGCATGCATGCGAGGGGGGACACATGCAAGCACCTATACCAACCTCTCACCACACTCACACACATATGCTAGGGTCACATGCAAGTTTTCATCTCATTCCAATGTTCTCGTGGTCTTCCTCCGGCGAAACCCTGATCTCTGTGCGCACTCGGATCGTCTACCCCCCTAGACGTTCCTCTGACAGGGGTAGCCCGGCGTAGCTCTCTCTTGTTTTGTGTTTGTTTAGGTCATAGGGTGATGTAAAACCATGTTGGTTCACAAGTTGGGGCACTATCCTACCCGGTTTCACCTCGACGGGGAGATTCCCCCCTTATACGGGTACGGAACCTTCGCCTCTAGGTTAGAGCGCATGCATGCGAGGGGGGACACATGCAAGCACCTATACCAACCTCTCACCACACTCACACACATATGCTAGGGTCACATGCAAGTTTTCATCTCATTCCAATGTTCTCGTGGTCTTCCTCCGGCGAAACCCTGATCTCTGTGCGCACTCGGATCGTCTACCCCCCTAGACGTTCCTCTGACAGGGGTAGCCCGGCGTAGCTCTCTCTTGTTTTGTGTTTGTTTAGGTCATAGGGTGATGTAAAACCATGTTGGTTCACAAGTTGGGGCACTATCCTACCCGGTTTCACCTCGACGGGGAGATTCCCCCCTTATACGGGTACGGAACCTTCGCCTCTAGGTTAGAGCGCATGCATGCGAGGGGGGACACATGCAAGCACCTATACCAACCTCTCACCACACTCACACACATATGCTAGGGTCACATGCAAGTTTTCATCTCATTCCAATGTTCTCGTGGTCTTCCTCCGGCGAAACCCTGATCTCTGTGCGCACTCGGATCGTCTACCCCCCTAGACGTTCCTCTGACAGGGGTAGCCCGGCGTAGCTCTCTCTTGTTTTGTGTTTGTTTAGGTCATAGGGTGATGTAAAACCATGTTGGTTCACAAGTTGGGGCACTATCCTACCCGGTTTCACCTCGACGGGGAGATTCCCCCCTTATACGGGTACGGAACCTTCGCCTCTAGGTTAGAGCGCATGCATGCGAGGGGGGACACATGCAAGCACCTATACCAACCTCTCACCACACTCACACACATATGCTAGGGTCACATGCAAGTTTTCATCTCATTCCAATGTTCTCGTGGTCTTCCTCCGGCGAAACCCTGATCTCTGTGCGCACTCGGATCGTCTACCCCCCTAGACGTTCCTCTGACAGGGGTAGCCCGGCGTAGCTCTCTCTTGTTTTGTGTTTGTTTAGGTCATAGGGTGATGTAAAACCATGTTGGTTCACAAGTTGGGGCACTATCCTACCCGGTTTCACCTCGACGGGGAGATTCCCCCCTTATACGGGTACGGAACCTTCGCCTCTAGGTTAGAGCGCATGCATGCGAGGGGGGACACATGCAAGCACCTATACCAACCTCTCACCACACTCACACACATATGCTAGGGTCACATGCAAGTTTTCATCTCATTCCAATGTTCTCGTGGTCTTCCTCCGGCGAAACCCTGATCTCTGTGCGCACTCGGATCGTCTACCCCCCTAGACGTTCCTCTGACAGGGGTAGCCCGGCGTAGCTCTCTCTTGTTTTGTGTTTGTTTAGGTCATAGGGTGATGTAAAACCATGTTGGTTCACAAGTTGGGGCACTATCCTACCCGGTTTCACCTCGACGGGGAGATTCCCCCCTTATACGGGTACGGAACCTTCGCCTCTAGGTTAGAGCGCATGCATGCGAGGGGGGACACATGCAAGCACCTATACCAACCTCTCACCACACTCACACACATATGCTAGGGTCACATGCAAGTTTTCATCTCATTCCAATGTTCTCGTGGTCTTCCTCCGGCGAAACCCTGATCTCTGTGCGCACTCGGATCGTCTACCCCCCTAGACGTTCCTCTGACAGGGGTAGCCCGGCGTAGCTCTCTCTTGTTTTGTGTTTGTTTAGGTCATAGGGTGATGTAAAACCATGTTGGTTCACAAGTTGGGGCACTATCCTACCCGGTTTCACCTCGACGGGGAGATTCCCCCCTTATACGGGTACGGAACCTTCGCCTCTAGGTTAGAGCGCATGCATGCGAGGGGGGACACATGCAAGCACCTATACCAACCTCTCACCACACTCACACACATATGCTAGGGTCACATGCAAGTTTTCATCTCATTCCAATGTTCTCGTGGTCTTCCTCCGGCGAAACCCTGATCTCTGTGCGCACTCGGATCGTCTACCCCCCTAGACGTTCCTCTGACAGGGGTAGCCCGGCGTAGCTCTCTCTTGTTTTGTGTTTGTTTAGGTCATAGGGTGATGTAAAACCATGTTGGTTCACAAGTTGGGGCACTATCCTACCCGGTTTCACCTCGACGGGGAGATTCCCCCCTTATACGGGTACGGAACCTTCGCCTCTAGGTTAGAGCGCATGCATGCGAGGGGGGACACATGCAAGCACCTATACCAACCTCTCACCACACTCACACACATATGCTAGGGTCACATGCAAGTTTTCATCTCATTCCAATGTTCTCGTGGTCTTCCTCCGGCGAAACCCTGATCTCTGTGCGCACTCGGATCGTCTACCCCCCTAGACGTTCCTCTGACAGGGGTAGCCCGGCGTAGCTCTCTCTTGTTTTGTGTTTGTTTAGGTCATAGGGTGATGTAAAACCATGTTGGTTCACAAGTTGGGGCACTATCCTACCCGGTTTCACCTCGACGGGGAGATTCCCCCCTTATACGGGTACGGAACCTTCGCCTCTAGGTTAGAGCGCATGCATGCGAGGGGGGACACATGCAAGCACCTATACCAACCTCTCACCACACTCACACACATATGCTAGGGTCACATGCAAGTTTTCATCTCATTCCAATGTTCTCGTGGTCTTCCTCCGGCGAAACCCTGATCTCTGTGCGCACTCGGATCGTCTACCCCCCTAGACGTTCCTCTGACAGGGGTAGCCCGGCGTAGCTCTCTCTTGTTTTGTGTTTGTTTAGGTCATAGGGTGATGTAAAACCATGTTGGTTCACAAGTTGGGGCACTATCCTACCCGGTTTCACCTCGACGGGGAGATTCCCCCCTTATACGGGTACGGAACCTTCGCCTCTAGGTTAGAGCGCATGCATGCGAGGGGGGACACATGCAAGCACCTATACCAACCTCTCACCACACTCACACACATATGCTAGGGTCACATGCAAGTTTTCATCTCATTCCAATGTTCTCGTGGTCTTCCTCCGGCGAAACCCTGATCTCTGTGCGCACTCGGATCGTCTACCCCCCTAGACGTTCCTCTGACAGGGGTAGCCCGGCGTAGCTCTCTCTTGTTTTGTGTTTGTTTAGGTCATAGGGTGATGTAAAACCATGTTGGTTCACAAGTTGGGGCACTATCCTACCCGGTTTCACCTCGACGGGGAGATTCCCCCCTTATACGGGTACGGAACCTTCGCCTCTAGGTTAGAGCGCATGCATGCGAGGGGGGACACATGCAAGCACCTATACCAACCTCTCACCACACTCACACACATATGCTAGGGTCACATGCAAGTTTTCATCTCATTCCAATGTTCTCGTGGTCTTCCTCCGGCGAAACCCTGATCTCTGTGCGCACTCGGATCGTCTACCCCCCTAGACGTTCCTCTGACAGGGGTAGCCCGGCGTAGCTCTCTCTTGTTTTGTGTTTGTTTAGGTCATAGGGTGATGTAAAACCATGTTGGTTCACAAGTTGGGGCACTATCCTACCCGGTTTCACCTCGACGGGGAGATTCCCCCCTTATACGGGTACGGAACCTTCGCCTCTAGGTTAGAGCGCATGCATGCGAGGGGGGACACATGCAAGCACCTATACCAACCTCTCACCACACTCACACACATATGCTAGGGTCACATGCAAGTTTTCATCTCATTCCAATGTTCTCGTGGTCTTCCTCCGGCGAAACCCTGATCTCTGTGCGCACTCGGATCGTCTACCCCCCTAGACGTTCCTCTGACAGGGGTAGCCCGGCGTAGCTCTCTCTTGTTTTGTGTTTGTTTAGGTCATAGGGTGATGTAAAACCATGTTGGTTCACAAGTTGGGGCACTATCCTACCCGGTTTCACCTCGACGGGGAGATTCCCCCCTTATACGGGTACGGAACCTTCGCCTCTAGGTTAGAGCGCATGCATGCGAGGGGGGACACATGCAAGCACCTATACCAACCTCTCACCACACTCACACACATATGCTAGGGTCACATGCAAGTTTTCATCTCATTCCAATGTTCTCGTGGTCTTCCTCCGGCGAAACCCTGATCTCTGTGCGCACTCGGATCGTCTACCCCCCTAGACGTTCCTCTGACAGGGGTAGCCCGGCGTAGCTCTCTCTTGTTTTGTGTTTGTTTAGGTCATAGGGTGATGTAAAACCATGTTGGTTCACAAGTTGGGGCACTATCCTACCCGGTTTCACCTCGACGGGGAGATTCCCCCCTTATACGGGTACGGAACCTTCGCCTCTAGGTTAGAGCGCATGCATGCGAGGGGGGACACATGCAAGCACCTATACCAACCTCTCACCACACTCACACACATATGCTAGGGTCACATGCAAGTTTTCATCTCATTCCAATGTTCTCGTGGTCTTCCTCCGGCGAAACCCTGATCTCTGTGCGCACTCGGATCGTCTACCCCCCTAGACGTTCCTCTGACAGGGGTAGCCCGGCGTAGCTCTCTCTTGTTTTGTGTTTGTTTAGGTCATAGGGTGATGTAAAACCATGTTGGTTCACAAGTTGGGGCACTATCCTACCCGGTTTCACCTCGACGGGGAGATTCCCCCCTTATACGGGTACGGAACCTTCGCCTCTAGGTTAGAGCGCATGCATGCGAGGGGGGACACATGCAAGCACCTATACCAACCTCTCACCACACTCACACACATATGCTAGGGTCACATGCAAGTTTTCATCTCATTCCAATGTTCTCGTGGTCTTCCTCCGGCGAAACCCTGATCTCTGTGCGCACTCGGATCGTCTACCCCCCTAGACGTTCCTCTGACAGGGGTAGCCCGGCGTAGCTCTCTCTTGTTTTGTGTTTGTTTAGGTCATAGGGTGATGTAAAACCATGTTGGTTCACAAGTTGGGGCACTATCCTACCCGGTTTCACCTCGACGGGGAGATTCCCCCTTATACGGGTACGGAACCTTCGCCTCTAGGTTAGAGCGCATGCATGCGAGGGGGGACACATGCAAGCACCTATACCAACCTCTCACCACACTCACACACATATGCTAGGGTCACATGCAAGTTTTCATCTCATTCCAATGTTCTCGTGGTCTTCCTCCGGCGAAACCCTGATCTCTGTGCGCACTCGGATCGTCTACCCCCCTAGACGTTCCTCTGACAGGGGTAGCCCGGCGTAGCTCTCTCTTGTTTTGTGTTTGTTTAGGTCATAGGGTGATGTAAAACCATGTTGGTTCACAAGTTGGGGCACTATCCTACCCGGTTTCACCTCGACGGGGAGATTCCCCCCTTATACGGGTACGGAACCTTCGCCTCTAGGTTAGAGCGCATGCATGCGAGGGGGGACACATGCAAGCACCTATACCAACCTCTCACCACACTCACACACATATGCTAGGGTCACATGCAAGTTTTCATCTCATTCCAATGTTCTCGTGGTCTTCCTCCGGCGAAACCCTGATCTCTGTGCGCACTCGGATCGTCTACCCCCCTAGACGTTCCTCTGACAGGGGTAGCCCGGCGTAGCTCTCTCTTGTTTTGTGTTTGTTTAGGTCATAGGGTGATGTAAAACCATGTTGGTTCACAAGTTGGGGCACTATCCTACCCGGTTTCACCTCGACGGGGAGATTCCCCCCTTATACGGGTACGGAACCTTCGCCTCTAGGTTAGAGCGCATGCATGCGAGGGGGGACACATGCAAGCACCTATACCAACCTCTCACCACACTCACACACATATGCTAGGGTCACATGCAAGTTTTCATCTCATTCCAATGTTCTCGTGGTCTTCCTCCGGCGAAACCCTGATCTCTGTGCGCACTCGGATCGTCTACCCCCCTAGACGTTCCTCTGACAGGGGTAGCCCGGCGTAGCTCTCTCTTGTTTTGTGTTTGTTTAGGTCATAGGGTGATGTAAAACCATGTTGGTTCACAAGTTGGGGCACTATCCTACCCGGTTTCACCTCGACGGGGAGATTCCCCCCTTATACGGGTACGGAACCTTCGCCTCTAGGTTAGAGCGCATGCATGCGAGGGGGGACACATGCAAGCACCTATACCAACCTCTCACCACACTCACACACATATGCTAGGGTCACATGCAAGTTTTCATCTCATTCCAATGTTCTCGTGGTCTTCCTCCGGCGAAACCCTGATCTCTGTGCGCACTCGGATCGTCTACCCCCCTAGACGTTCCTCTGACAGGGGTAGCCCGGCGTAGCTCTCTCTTGTTTTGTGTTTGTTTAGGTCATAGGGTGATGTAAAACCATGTTGGTTCACAAGTTGGGGCACTATCCTACCCGGTTTCACCTCGACGGGGAGATTCCCCCCTTATACGGGTACGGAACCTTCGCCTCTAGGTTAGAGCGCATGCATGCGAGGGGGGACACATGCAAGCACCTATACCAACCTCTCACCACACTCACACACATATGCTAGGGTCACATGCAAGTTTTCATCTCATTCCAATGTTCTCGTGGTCTTCCTCCGGCGAAACCCTGATCTCTGTGCGCACTCGGATCGTCTACCCCCCTAGACGTTCCTCTGACAGGGGTAGCCCGGCGTAGCTCTCTCTTGTTTTGTGTTTGTTTAGGTCATAGGGTGATGTAAAACCATGTTGGTTCACAAGTTGGGGCACTATCCTACCCGGTTTCACCTCGACGGGGAGATTCCCCCCTTATACGGGTACGGAACCTTCGCCTCTAGGTTAGAGCGCATGCATGCGAGGGGGGACACATGCAAGCACCTATACCAACCTCTCACCACACTCACACACATATGCTAGGGTCACATGCAAGTTTTCATCTCATTCCAATGTTCTCGTGGTCTTCCTCCGGCGAAACCCTGATCTCTGTGCGCACTCGGATCGTCTACCCCCCTAGACGTTCCTCTGACAGGGGTAGCCCGGCGTAGCTCTCTCTTGTTTTGTGTTTGTTTAGGTCATAGGGTGATGTAAAACCATGTTGGTTCACAAGTTGGGGCACTATCCTACCCGGTTTCACCTCGACGGGGAGATTCCCCCCTTATACGGGTACGGAACCTTCGCCTCTAGGTTAGAGCGCATGCATGCGAGGGGGGACACATGCAAGCACCTATACCAACCTCTCACCACACTCACACACATATGCTAGGGTCACATGCAAGTTTTCATCTCATTCCAATGTTCTCGTGGTCTTCCTCCGGCGAAACCCTGATCTCTGTGCGCACTCGGATCGTCTACCCCCCTAGACGTTCCTCTGACAGGGGTAGCCCGGCGTAGCTCTCTCTTGTTTTGTGTTTGTTTAGGTCATAGGGTGATGTAAAACCATGTTGGTTCACAAGTTGGGGCACTATCCTACCCGGTTTCACCTCGACGGGGAGATTCCCCCCTTATACGGGTACGGAACCTTCGCCTCTAGGTTAGAGCGCATGCATGCGAGGGGGGACACATGCAAGCACCTATACCAACCTCTCACCACACTCACACACATATGCTAGGGTCACATGCAAGTTTTCATCTCATTCCAATGTTCTCGTGGTCTTCCTCCGGCGAAACCCTGATCTCTGTGCGCACTCGGATCGTCTACCCCCCTAGACGTTCCTCTGACAGGGGTAGCCCGGCGTAGCTCTCTCTTGTTTTGTGTTTGTTTAGGTCATAGGGTGATGTAAAACCATGTTGGTTCACAAGTTGGGGCACTATCCTACCCGGTTTCACCTCGACGGGGAGATTCCCCCCTTATACGGGTACGGAACCTTCGCCTCTAGGTTAGAGCGCATGCATGCGAGGGGGGACACATGCAAGCACCTATACCAACCTCTCACCACACTCACACACATATGCTAGGGTCACATGCAAGTTTTCATCTCATTCCAATGTTCTCGTGGTCTTCCTCCGGCGAAACCCTGATCTCTGTGCGCACTCGGATCGTCTACCCCCCTAGACGTTCCTCTGACAGGGGTAGCCCGGCGTAGCTCTCTCTTGTTTTGTGTTTGTTTAGGTCATAGGGTGATGTAAAACCATGTTGGTTCACAAGTTGGGGCACTATCCTACCCGGTTTCACCTCGACGGGGAGATTCCCCCCTTATACGGGTACGGAACCTTCGCCTCTAGGTTAGAGCGCATGCATGCGAGGGGGGACACATGCAAGCACCTATACCAACCTCTCACCACACTCACACACATATGCTAGGGTCACATGCAAGTTTTCATCTCATTCCAATGTTCTCGTGGTCTTCCTCCGGCGAAACCCTGATCTCTGTGCGCACTCGGATCGTCTACCCCCCTAGACGTTCCTCTGACAGGGGTAGCCCGGCGTAGCTCTCTCTTGTTTTGTGTTTGTTTAGGTCATAGGGTGATGTAAAACCATGTTGGTTCACAAGTTGGGGCACTATCCTACCCGGTTTCACCTCGACGGGGAGATTCCCCCCTTATACGGGTACGGAACCTTCGCCTCTAGGTTAGAGCGCATGCATGCGAGGGGGGACACATGCAAGCACCTATACCAACCTCTCACCACACTCACACACATATGCTAGGGTCACATGCAAGTTTTCATCTCATTCCAATGTTCTCGTGGTCTTCCTCCGGCGAAACCCTGATCTCTGTGCGCACTCGGATCGTCTACCCCCTAGACGTTCCTCTGACAGGGGTAGCCCGGCGTAGCTCTCTCTTGTTTTGTGTTTGTTTAGGTCATAGGGTGATGTAAAACCATGTTGGTTCACAAGTTGGGGCACTATCCTACCCGGTTTCACCTCGACGGGGAGATTCCCCCCTTATACGGGTACGGAACCTTCGCCTCTAGGTTAGAGCGCATGCATGCGAGGGGGGACACATGCAAGCACCTATACCAACCTCTCACCACACTCACACACATATGCTAGGGTCACATGCAAGTTTTCATCTCATTCCAATGTTCTCGTGGTCTTCCTCCGGCGAAACCCTGATCTCTGTGCGCACTCGGATCGTCTACCCCCCTAGACGTTCCTCTGACAGGGGTAGCCCGGCGTAGCTCTCTCTTGTTTTGTGTTTGTTTAGGTCATAGGGTGATGTAAAACCATGTTGGTTCACAAGTTGGGGCACTATCCTACCCGGTTTCACCTCGACGGGGAGATTCCCCCCTTATACGGGTACGGAACCTTCGCCTCTAGGTTAGAGCGCATGCATGCGAGGGGGGACACATGCAAGCACCTATACCAACCTCTCACCACACTCACACACATATGCTAGGGTCACATGCAAGTTTTCATCTCATTCCAATGTTCTCGTGGTCTTCCTCCGGCGAAACCCTGATCTCTGTGCGCACTCGGATCGTCTACCCCCCTAGACGTTCCTCTGACAGGGGTAGCCCGGCGTAGCTCTCTCTTGTTTTGTGTTTGTTTAGGTCATAGGGTGATGTAAAACCATGTTGGTTCACAAGTTGGGGCACTATCCTACCCGTTTCACCTCGACGGGGAGATTCCCCCCTTATACGGGTACGGAACCTTCGCCTCTAGGTTAGAGCGCATGCATGCGAGGGGGGACACATGCAAGCACCTATACCAACCTCTCACCACACTCACACACATATGCTAGGGTCACATGCAAGTTTTCATCTCATTCCAATGTTCTCGTGGTCTTCCTCCGGCGAAACCCTGATCTCTGTGCGCACTCGGATCGTCTACCCCCCTAGACGTTCCTCTGACAGGGGTAGCCCGGCGTAGCTCTCTCTTGTTTTGTGTTTGTTTAGGTCATAGGGTGATGTAAAACCATGTTGGTTCACAAGTTGGGGCACTATCCTACCCGGTTTCACCTCGACGGGGAGATTCCCCCCTTATACGGGTACGGAACCTTCGCCTCTAGGTTAGAGCGCATGCATGCGAGGGGGGACACATGCAAGCACCTATACCAACCTCTCACCACACTCACACACATATGCTAGGGTCACATGCAAGTTTTCATCTCATTCCAATGTTCTCGTGGTCTTCCTCCGGCGAAACCCTGATCTCTGTGCGCACTCGGATCGTCTACCCCCCTAGACGTTCCTCTGACAGGGGTAGCCCGGCGTAGCTCTCTCTTGTTTTGTGTTTGTTTAGGTCATAGGGTGATGTAAAACCATGTTGGTTCACAAGTTGGGGCACTATCCTACCCGGTTTCACCTCGACGGGGAGATTCCCCCTTATACGGGTACGGAACCTTCGCCTCTAGGTTAGAGCGCATGCATGCGAGGGGGGACACATGCAAGCACCTATACCAACCTCTCACCACACTCACACACATATGCTAGGGTCACATGCAAGTTTTCATCTCATTCCAATGTTCTCGTGGTCTTCCTCCGGCGAAACCCTGATCTCTGTGCGCACTCGGATCGTCTACCCCCTAGACGTTCCTCTGACAGGGGTAGCCCGGCGTAGCTCTCTCTTTTTTGTGTTTGTTTAGGTCATAGGGTGATGTAAAACCATGTTGGTTCACAAGTTGGGGCACTATCCTACCCGGTTTCACCTCGACGGGGAGATTCCCCCCTTATACGGGTACGGAACCTTCGCCTCTAGGTTAGAGCGCATGCATGCGAGGGGGGACACATGCAAGCACCTATACCAACCTCTCACCACACTCACACACATATGCTAGGGTCACATGCAAGTTTTCATCTCATTCCAATGTTCTCGTGGTCTTCCTCCGGCGAAACCCTGATCTCTGTGCGCACTCGGATCGTCTACCCCCCCTAGACGTTCCTCTGACAGGGGTAGCCCGGCGTAGCTCTCTCTTGTTTTGTGTTTGTTTAGGTCATAGGGTGATGTAAAACCATGTTGGTTCACAAGTTGGGGCACTATCCTACCCGGTTTCACCTCGACGGGGAGATTCCCCCCTTATACGGGTACGGAACCTTCGCCTCTAGGTTAGAGCGCATGCATGCGAGGGGGGACACATGCAAGCACCTATACCAACCTCTCACCACACTCACACACATATGCTAGGGTCACATGCAAGTTTTCATCTCATTCCAATGTTCTCGTGGTCTTCCTCCGGCGAAACCCTGATCTCTGTGCGCACTCGGATCGTCTACCCCCCTAGACGTTCCTCTGACAGGGTAGTAGCCCGGCGTAGCTCTCTCTTGTTTGTGTTTGTTTAGGTCATAGGGTGATGTAAAACCATGTTGGTTCACAAGTTGGGGCACTATCCTACCCGGTTTCACCTCGACGGGGAGATTCCCCCCTTATACGGGTACGGAACCTTCGCCTCTAGGTTAGAGCGCATGCATGCGAGGGGGGACACATGCAAGCACCTATACCAACCTCTCACCACACTCACACACATATGCTAGGGTCACATGCAAGTTTTCATCTCATTCCAATGTTCTCGTGGTCTTCCTCCGGCGAAACCCTGATCTCTGTGCGCACTCGGATCGTCTACCCCCCTAGACGTTCCTCTGACAGGGGTAGCCCGGCGTAGCTCTCTCTTGTTTTGTGTTTGTTTAGGTCATAGGGTGATGTAAAACCATGTTGGTTCACAAGTTGGGGCACTATCCTACCCGGTTTCACCTCGACGGGGAGATTCCCCCCTTATACGGGTACGGAACCTTCGCCTCTAGGTTAGAGCGCATGCATGCGAGGGGGGACACATGCAAGCACCTATACCAACCTCTCACCACACTCACACACATATGCTAGGGTCACATGCAAGTTTTCATCTCATTCCAATGTTCTCGTGGTCTTCCTCCGGCGAAACCCTGATCTCTGTGCGCACTCGGATCGTCTACCCCCTAGACGTTCCTCTGACAGGGGTAGCCCGGCGTAGCTCTCTCTTGTTTTGTGTTTGTTTAGGTCATAGGGTGATGTAAAACCATGTTGGTTCACAAGTTGGGGCACTATCCTACCCGGTTTCACCTCGACGGGGAGATTCCCCCCTATACGGGTACGGAACCTTCGCCTCTAGGTTAGAGCGCATGCATGCGAGGGGGGACACATGCAAGCACCTATACCAACCTCTCACCACACTCACACACATATGCTAGGGTCACATGCAAGTTTTCATCTCATTCCAATGTTCTCGTGGTCTTCCTCCGGCGAAACCCTGATCTCTGTGCGCACTCGGATCGTCTACCCCCCTAGACGTTCCTCTGACAGGGGTTAGCCCGGCGTAGCTCTCTCTTGTTTTGTGTTTTTAGGTCATAGGGTGATGTAAAACCATGTTGGTTCACAAGTTGGGGCACTATCTACCCGGTTTCACCTCGACGGGGAGATTCCCCCCTTATACGGGTACGGAACCTTCGCCTCTAGGTTAGAGCGCATGCATGCGAGGGGGGACACATGCAAGCACCTATACCAACCTCTCACCACACTCACACACATATGCTAGGGTCACATGCAAGTTTCATCTCATTCCAATGTTCTCGTGGTCTTCCTCCGGCGAAACCCTGATCTCTGTGCGCACTCGGATCGTCTACCCCCCTAGACGTTCCTCTGACAGGGGTTGCCCGGCGTAGCTCTCTCTTGTTTGTGTTGTTTAGGTCATAGGGTGATGTAAAACCATGTTGGTCACAAGTTTGGGGCATATCCTACCCGGTTTCACCTCGCGGGGAGATTCCCCCCTTATACGGGTACGGAACCTTCGCCTCTAGGTTAGAGCGCATGCATGCGAGGGGGGACACATGCAAGCACCTATACCAACCTCTCACCACACTCAACACCATATGCTAGGGTCACATGCAAGTTTTCATCTCCTTCCAATGTTCTCGTGGTCTTCCTCCGGCGAAACCCTGATCTCTGTGCGCACTCGGATCGTCTACCCCCCTAGACGTTCCTCTGACAGGGGTTAGCCGGCGTTAGCTCTCTCTTGTTTGTGTTTGTTTAGGTCATAGGGTGATGTATTAAACCATGTTGGTTCACAAGTTGGGGCACTATCCTACCGGTTTCACCTCGCCGGGGAGTCCCCCTTATACGGTACGGGGAACCTTCGCCTCTAGGTTAGAGCGCATGCATGCGCGGGGGGACACATGCAAGCACCTATACCAACCTCTCACCACACTCAACACATATGCTAGGGTCACATGCAAGTTTTCCTCTCATTCCATGTTCTCGTGGTCTTCCTCCGGCGAAACCTGATCTGTGCGCACTCGGATCGTCTCCCCCTAGACGTTCCTCTGACAGGGGTAGCCCGCGTTAGCTCTCTCTGTTTGTGTTGTTTAGGTCATAGGGTGATGTTTAAAACCATGTGGTTCACAAGTTGGGCCCTATCCTACCCGGTTTCACCTCGAGGGGAGATTCCCCCCTTATACGGGTACGGAACCTTCGCCTCTAGGTTAGAGCGCATGCATGCGAGGGGGGACACATGCAAGCACCTATACCAACCTCTCACCACACTCACACACATATGCTAGGGTCACATGCAAGTTTCATTCATTCCAATGTTCTCGTGGTCTTCCTCCGGCGAAAACCTGATCTCTGTGCGCACTCGGATCGTCTACCCCCCTAGACGTTCCTCTGACAGGGGTAGCCCGGCGTCTCTCTCTCTTGTTTTGTGTTGTTTAGGTCATAGGGTGATGTAAAACCATGTGTTTTCACAAGTTGGGGCACTATCCTACCCGGTTTCACTCGAAGGGGAGATTCCCCCCTTATACGGTACGGAACCTTCGCCTCTAGGTTAGAGCGCATGCATGCGAGGGGGGACACATGCAAGCACCTATACCAACCTCTCACCACACTCACACACATATGCTAGGGTCACATGCAAGTTTCATCTCATTCCAATGTTCTCGTGGTTCTTCCTCCGGCGAAACCCTGATCTCTGTGCGCACTCGGATCGTCTACCCCCCTAGACGTTCCTCTGACAGGGGTTCGCCCGGCGTAGCTCTCTCTTGTTTGTGTTTGTTTAGGTATAGGGTGATGTAAAACCATGTTGGTTCACAAGTTGGGCACTATCCTACCGGTTTCACCTCGACGGGGAGATTCCCCCTTATACGGGTACGGAAACTTCGCCTCTAGGTTAGAGCGCATGCATGCGAGGGGGGACACATGCAAGCAGCTATTACCAAACTCTCACCACATCACACACATATGCTAGGGTCACATGCAAGTTTTCATCTCATTCAATGTTTTCGTGGTCTTCACGGCGAAACCCTGATCTCTGTGCGCACTCGGATCGTCTACCCCCCTAGACGTTCCTCTGACAGGGGGTAGCCCGGCGTAGCTCTCTCGTTTTGTGTTTGTTTAGGTCATAGGTGATGTTAAAACCATGTTGTTCACAAGTTGGGGCACTATCCACCCGGTTTCACCTCGACGGGGAGATTCCCCCCTTTACGGGTACGGAACCTTCGCCTCTAGGTTAGAGCGCATGCATGCGAGGGGGACACATGCAAGCACTATACCAACTTCTCCCACACTCACACACATATGCTAGGGGTACATGCAAAGTTTTCATCTCATTCCAATGTTCTCGTGGTCTTCCTCCGGCGAAACCCTGATCTCTGTGCGCACTCGGATCGCTACCCCCTAGACGTTCCTCGACAGGGTTCGCCGGCGTAGCTTCTCTTGTTTTGTGTTGTTTAGGTCATCATAGGGTGATGTTAAAACCATGTTGGTTCACAAGTTGGGCACTATCCTACCGGTTTCACCTCGACGGGGAGATTCCCCCTTATACGGGTACGGAACCCTTCGCCTCTAGGTTAGAGCGCATGCATGCGAGGGGGGACACATGCAAGCACCTACCAACCTCTCACCACACTCACACACATATATGCTAGGGTCACATGCAAGTTTTCATCTCATTCCAATGTTCTCGTGGTCTTCCTCCGGCGAAACCCTGATCTCTGTGCGCAC